>OZ007580.1:12342605-12475105 GCA_963931925.1 Onchidella celtica | reverse complement strand
TGGCATCTCTGTGACACAACAATGTGCAGCGATTTCGGAGAAGTGGCTATCTACCGTTCCGGTTTAGGTTCGAGGGACCTATCAAGTGAATTGATGTTCTTAATACGTTCGACTGATTTTGATCACAGTTATATCTAGATCTAGACTATAATAATTATCATTCTTTGATAGCTCTTGCCGTGCGTAGAGTAAATTATTCTTAGATTAGCTCAAACAAAAAAAAAAAAAGATCCACACAAACTCTTTCACTCTACTCTTTACCCTTCGATTGGGATGAAAACGACCGCATAGTGAAAAACCTGCATAAGTACGTAAAATCAGGTCAAGCCTTGATTATAAACCTATTTTTTTCCCCCACTATTTTGCTGTCTGCGGCGCCGCTTTGAAGAAAACGGGCTATGCTCAAGCTCGCTTCTGGGTGTAGTCAAGTCTTCTTCGTCTTTGTTAATCACTGATTTTGGACCAGTTCATATGGTGTAAGTCCCTACAAAGATGCTTTTCGGTGAGGGGTGTTACAACAAACCCAAAATAGCAACTTAGAATAGAATGCTGAACTGACTAAATGGACTTGGAGTTGGGTTCGATCTGAAAAGCGTAGTAATTATAGAATTAATATTCGAAGGGTAATCACTGATTATTTGATTATGAGGAAGCCTCGCCCCTGGCCATGAGGCATGGATATAGAGGGGAACAGCTTTGAAGAGTTAAAAAACTGCTGAATGACCTCTTCCCAATAAAGAATAAGAGGTGAAACTGACCAAGGTAGGCATCAGACCCGTGGCTCGAAGCCCACAAATTTTGCATCACACCGACACTATAGGCCCGTTGGAAATGCCGTCACAGAGTGTTTTTGTTTTGTACTTCCGACACCTAAAATGGCGGGTGGATCAGATGGCGAGTGTGGGTGGAAAGGATGGATCCAAGCTGGTTAGATTCCCTACCATCCGAGTAAACAAGGGAAGGGAAGTGAAAAAATTGACCGAACGATTCCCATGTGCGTGAACGGACGTGTCATTGTTTACTGTAGTGAACTTTTTAAAAACTCGCCGATGATTGGTTCTCGACGCCTGAAATGCTCGCTGTGCAAATCAGCTAACGAATCAAAATCAATGCTACCATCGCCATGGTTATGCGCGGGCTTGACAGCTAAAATGGCCGATATCCGCATTGGGGCCATAGGCACTGCCCACACCGAGACCCAGTAAGATGCACGAAGCGGGCAGTGCCCATGGTGCGAGTGGGAAGTAAAAAGTTGTAAGCGGTGAGCCACCAGCCTGGTGCCTGCACCAGATTTTGGTCTGTTCCGCTCCTAAGAATACACCCCGGACTGCATTGTGCAGGGACTGTCTCCAGGAAGTCACAGGGCTAAACTTTACCATAATACAACCCCCCCCCCCCGCCCCTCCATAATCTTCTCGTTTCCGGGAGGCCACAGACGTAAGTTTCCCGTCCTCCCTGCCCCCATCTCTCGCAATCAAGAGAACATTTTTTCCCCTCATTCCTGTCAATCAACAAAATGTAGGTGAGTGCGTCTGAAATGAAATCGAAATATAAACAACAATAACAACAAAAAAACAACAACAACAAACCAACAACAAGGTGGTCTAGAGGCAAGGTGCTCGCCTCTCATGCCAAGGGTCCCGGGTTCAAAACCCGGGAAGTGCAGGCATGTTGGAAATTGGGATTGTTTTCATATTTTCAAGTCCCTGATCCTATTGGGGGGTAGGATCGAGTACCTAGTCTTCTCGGATAAGGACGAAAAATTCGGAGGGCCCGTGTGCACGTTGCGCACGTTAAAGACACCTTGGCAGCTGGAAATCGTAAAGAGCAGGCCAGGCAAAATTGAAATTAATAGATAAAAATTTATCCATATCATCCCCCCACCAGCAACAACGAAAATTTATTATTTATTATTAAATATATATTATTATTAATAAATATTCATATATTATTTGACTTGTGAGTTGTGAACTGTTGTGAGTAAATTGTGAACTGTTGTGAGTTGTGAACTGCGCCTAAAAGGCTGCGTTACAATTTGCTCTGAGATAGAGAGAGATAGAGGGAGAGAGAGAGAGAGAGAGAGAGAGAGAGAGAGAGAGAGAGAGAGATAGAGGGAGAGAGAGAGAGAGAGAGAGAGAGAGAGAGAGAGAGAGTGAGCGAGACAGGGAGAGAGAAAGAAGCAGTGTAGTGTGTTGAGCGCTTCGCCGGCGCTCCATTCTGCTCTGTGGTTAACATGTTTCTTCTGTAAAGCGCATAGAGCATTTTAAAAATGGATATGCGCTATATAAAATAATAATGATAATAATAATAATAATAATAATAATAATAATAATAACAACAACAACGGACATTGGCGTAATTTCCATACTTATGGATCTATAAGCCCGCCAGTTGTCCTGGTTTTAAAACAAATACAACAATATATAATAAATACATTGCTCCCTGAATCGCAACACTGCCTCTGTATACAGTATAGGAGATGTCGGAGGCTGTCACCCTTTCATGAATAAAAGCGGAAGAGACCTTGATTTTGTCACGCTTGAGTAAACTCACGCCGGTGTAAAGGTTATGAAAGGGTCTGCGTCATAGAGCCCCCCCCCCTCCCCGCTCCACCGGCCCTTCTGTAGTACTACAGAAAAGCCCCCCTCCCCCTCCCCAGTGACAAAGATCCCTAATGCCCCCGCCCTCCCTGCCATTATTTGTCGTAAAAATGTTAAAACATACTCTCTACTTCTTCTTTTCTTTCACTTACAACTTTCCTGCCTTAATAAACCACAATTTGCTCTGAGATAGAGAGAGGTAGAGAGAGAGAGAGTGAGAGAGACGAGAGGAAGAGAGACAGAAAGAGAGAGAGAGAGAGAGAGAGAGAGATGCAAATGGAGAAAACAAGACTTTCTGTAACGCGCCTAGAGCGAAGTTGTCTGGATTAGGCGCTATAGGGAACGGGATTTAATGACACAATTACTATATTTAAATTTACCGATGACGTCAAGGGACATTCGAACTGTCCAACGCGGTTGTTAAGCACAGTTGTTATGGACTTTGTAAGGGCGATTCGAGTCACAAACATCAGCTGCACATGAAAACTGTGTACAAAGTCCATAGCTGTGCTTAACCGCCGGGTTGAACAGTTCGAACGTCCCATGACGTAAATCTAAATATAGTAACGGTGTCGTTCAGTCCCGTCCCTATATAAACGATCTCCATTATTATTATGTTTGTAAGGGCGATGACACGAATGAATGACTGAAATTTTCGGTTTCATGAAAATATTTTCAAATCATGATGAACTAACGCCTAACTATATAGGTAAAGAAAGAGAAAAAAAAGTGACATAGTGTTACAAAAGTAATATTTCTTGAGAATCATCTAAGTTTTATTCCTGAAAAAAAAAGGACTATTCTAGTCAACTGCTTGGCGTCCTACTGTCCTTAAAGAATGTTGTTACAAGTATGTACGTGCCCCCAACTTTTTTTTTTTTGTTTTGTTTGCACCAGGGATACGTAACAACAACTTTAATTAATTAGTCTTTCAGGCCTTGTTTTTGTTTTCCTTTTTGGTTTTTGTCTGAACGAGTAAGGGTCGGAATTAGGGATTCGATAAGATTCAGGTTTGAGGATAAGGACGGGGTCATGGACACGCACGTATACGTACGGGCCCCTAGCAAAAAAACGCTTGGGGTGCGTACCTATTTATAACAACAATCATCCTTAAATTTAAACTTCCTCGATACTTCAGGTTGCCAACGACATAGGCCTCGCCTGCACTGAGCCCGGCCAAGCCGGCAAGCTACCCTTTGCTATTTCCAGGTAGTCCGGCATTTCAAAAGCAGTGTGTTAATGTGTAACCATGGTTTTTGATGTAAACATTAGATGTCACAATAGGCGTCAGCGAGAGGAAGAGAAACTGGACTGGAATTGGCCGACTTCGGTGGAGATCTACAGACAAACAGAATTAAAAACAACAACAACAACAACAACAACTGCCCAATGGACCATGCATAATTATTACACGGTGGTCAAGGGGCAAGGTCCTCGCTTCTCATGCCGAAAGTACCGGATTCGATCCGCGTACAAAGCCCAGCCATGCTGGAATTTTTTTTCGGGGGAATAAATTCCTGTCCCTGATCCTACTGCAGGTAGGACCGGACACCTAGTCTTGTCGGATAAAGATGAAAAAACTCGGAAGGCCAGTGCGTAATGTTGCGCACATTACAGATATCTTGGCAGTTAAAAGTCGAGAAGAGTAGGTCTGACAAGGCCGCTGCCCGGGGCAAAATTCTAAAAAAAAACACCGAATCCCTATCTCAAAAAAAAAACAACAACACACAGAAACAAGAACACGAAATATAAAAAGAAGAAAAATGAGGTGTAAATGCCAATGGCAGCGAAACTTCCCAAAATAAAGAGCTAAACACAAACTGCAAATCTCATTATAAAAAAAAAAAATAGTGGTGGGAGTAATTCATTGTGGTGCAATTTTGACCCTTTTTTTGCTCAACGCTAGAGCCTAAATGACAGTTTCAACAATTATAAAGTTAATTTTCCTAAGTGTCAACGAATCCAGTCCAATCACTTTTGTATCGGCCGATTGTGTTGATTCAAGTTTCAGATATTTTTAAATTAAAAGTCGTAAAATTGTAAAATACAATGATCTTTGTTTTGGCTCCCTGTAGTAAGCCCACCGCACCGGAAACGACGTATTAATACGCGTTCAATTCGGTGCGCGTAATTTCCCTACCAGAAATGAGTGCGTAATGCTCTGCTGCGTATGAAATCTGCAGTACGACTGTAAAAATATGGGAAGCTTTGTAGACAAAAAAGAAAGAGAGATAGATTGGTAGGTTCACAGGTGTATCCCGGATGATGCCGACAACTTCATCTAGTTAATCCAGCAAAAAAATAAAAAATTAATACCAAGGTGTCTTGCCTCCAGTAGGAATGCGATGATTATAATCTAATCGTGACGCGTGAATCTTTTGCATGACGTTAATTGCAGCCCGTGAAATGTTGTGAACAGTTTTATGTTTTCTTTGACAGGCAAGATCTGCATTTATCAAACAAGAACCAGATTTTCCACCTTGTTGTGAATTAATTGATTACAAATAATTCACTATGTATAAAAAAGGATCCCAATTTTCAGATTGTCCGAGTTCATCTAGCGCTCACCACGTCCGATTTCCTACTGCTCTGTCTGTTGGATTTGACGTCCTTGACTTGGCTGTTGCACAATGTTTGCAAAGAACTACGTCATCATTCTTGGCCTGGCATTCTTGGTAGTTTCCATGGTGACTGCTCAAGATAGTAAGGGCGAGGGCACTCTCTTTGCCACAGCTGTATCTTTCTGTCTTTTACTCTTTCTCCCTTCCTCTCCTTCCCTTCCTCCCCTCTCCTGTTCTCTTTCTCTAGTTCTTCCTCTTTTCACTCGTTTATTCTAGTTTTCAGTCTCGCATCTCACTTTCTTTCATGAGTAAACAAACAAGCAAACAAGCAAACAAGCGAAAAGCTCGTAATTTAATGAGAAAATGTGAAAATTGCTTCCGCTGCATTTTGTTTTTCTCTCTAGTCTCATTCTTCCTCTTATTCCTTCTTGTATTCTTTCTTCCAGTCTTGCTTTTTAAATTCCTTTCTTTAAAAAATAAACAACAAAAACAAAACATCAATAATAATAACAACAACAACAAAAACAAAAGCTCGCAATTGAAATACGAAAGAAGCAAAATTGCTTCCATTGCAAGTAACAGAACCATTTTCAAGGTTTGCATGTCGCAGGAAATACTTGAAACCATAACTTTTTAACTGCTGGAATGCAACGCAGCTGTTCCTGACCATTATCTCGTGTTCAGTATACTATTCTTTGTAATGGTGAATCGAAAGTGAGTTGAAAAATGACTTTAAAGGGCGCATGGCTTGCATTTAACGGGACGAAGAGCTATGTAAATATTATTTATTCTTATTGTCATCATTATTATTACTATTACTATGTTATTGAATGTCTAATGTTTATTGTCATGAATATGTTGTTGCTGCTGTTGTCTTAGATGGAGACGAGGACGAGATTGAGCCTGAAGATCCAGTACAGCAGGATTTCCAGTTCGACAGTGAGGTGGTCACTACCGCTGCTAGACCATCTTCTCCAGCAAGTAGGGGACGGGTAAGCACGGTGGCACTTTTTGCACTCCATCCGAGTCTCGATGGACATAAATCAATATCGAAAGGTACGATTTTCTGCAGCTTTTAAACAAAAAGACGGGTAAGCATTATTTATCTATTTGGTTTCGGAAAAAAAAATCCGAACCTGGCAATATCTGCGGACGTGACTTTAAGAGTGCCCGTGCGCGGGGAATCGCTGGGGGTCGAGGAGGGAGGGGGCAGAGCTCTCATGGCTTGTTAGTTCTCCAGAAATCACAGATGCCAACTCTTATATCATCATCATCATCATTGCCTTTCTCACCATGGATCAGGGTATAGGCCACCAACAAACACTTTCCATCCCTCTCTATCATGGGCCAGCCTCTTTACCTTATTCCAAGTCTTTCCGCTTCGTTGCACATCATTTTCTCTGGCTCTTCTCCACGTTCCGCGCGGCCTTCCTCTTGATCTCTTGCCCTGGGGGTTCCAATCCAATACCTTCTTCGTGATGCTGTTTCCTGGCCTCCTGAGAGTGTGGCCGATCCATCTCCATCGCCTCCTACCAATTTCCTCTCTGACTGGGCTCTGTCTTGTTCTTTTCCATACAATTTCATTGCTGACCTTGTCTGTCCATCTGATCTTAAGTAGCTTCCTCAAACATCTGTTGATGAAAACTTGGATTCTCTTTATGCAGGCCTGGGACGCATTCCAAGTCTCACATCCATACAACAGGACTGACTTCACGTTCGAGTTGAATATCCTCAGCTTTGTTTTTAGAGATATATCCTTGGTTCTCCAAATCTTGCTTAAGGACGTGAAAGCTGCCTGTGCCTTTCCAATTCGTGCTTTGACTTCTGCCTCTGTTCCTCCCTTATTGTCAATGATACTACCAAGATAGCAGAAGGACTCTACATCTTCCAGTGGTTGATCTCCTATTCTGACTTGTTCGCTTGGGGGTGCAACAATTTTTAGGACCTTCGACTTCGCAGGATGTATCCTCAGTCCAATAGATTCTGAAATTTTGTTTAGAGCTGTAGTCTTTGCTTGCATCTGGTCGTGTGTGTGCGACAATAGTGCCAAGTCATCTGCAAAATCTAGATCGTCCAGCTGTGTCCATGGGGTCCATTGTATGCCATTTCTTCCTCCACTGGCGGTTTCTTTCATAAGCCAAACAATCATCAGAATGAACAGCAATGGGGACAGCAAACAAGCCTGCCTAACATCGGTCTTGATATCAAAGCTGTCAGTAAGCTCACCATCGTGTATGACTCTGCAACTTGTCCCCTCGTACATGCTCTTGATAAGATTCACCATCTTCTCTGGGATTCCATAATGTCTCAATATTCTCCACAGTGTTTCTCTATCGATGCTATCAAAGGCCTTCTCGTAGTCAAGGAAGTTCACTATCAGTTGGGAGTTCCACTCTAGCGACTGCTCTACTATGATTCTCAGCGTGGCGATCTGGTCGGTGGTTGATCGATTACTCCTGAAACCAGCTTGCTCCTCACGAAGTTTTGGGTCTGTTGCATTCTGCAGTCGCTTGAGAATAATCCGATTGAAAACCTTTCCTGGGATGGAGAGAAGTGTGATTCCTCTGTAGTTACTACAATTGCTGAGGTCCCCTTTTTTTGGAAGCTTCACGAGGTGTCCTTCCTTCCAGTCCTTTGGAAACTTGCCTCCGATCCAAATCCTTGAGAATAGTGAGTGCAGACCCTCTGCAGCCCCAGCAGCATTTGCCTTCAGCGCCTCTGGTGGGATCTGGTCTGGTCCAGCTGCCTTGCCTCGATTTAATTGCTTTATGGCATCATTAATCTCTGCTTTAGTCGGAGGGTCGCAACTGATCGGTAAATCAGTTCTTGCGGGTAGAATGTCGGGTGGGTTGCTTGGTGGAGGTCTGTTCAAGAGGCTGCTAAAATGTTCTAGCCATCTTTTTGCCTGAGCTTTCTTTCCAAAAATAGCCTTCCTGTTGTAATCCTTGACAGGAACTTCAGGTTTTCCATATTTTCCAGCAAGAGTCTTTGTAGTCTGGTAGAGGATCCTCATGTGTCCTCCTGTTGCTGCCTTCTCTGCTTTCTCTGCTAACATTCCTATGAACTCCTCTTTGTCTTTTTTAATTGATTTTTTGACCTCTTTAGCTGATGCTCGGTACTCTTCCTGGTTACCAACTATTGAGCTTCTTGTACGACTTGCATTTACCCGTTCTTTTAGGTCTCTTCTTATCCTTATCAAGTCCAGTGATTTTTGACTGATCCATTCCTTGTGTTCCACTTTCTTTTCCCCAAGAACATCCTGACATGTCGATGTAAATACTCCTTTTACCTTAGCCCAGTGAGTCTCCAAATCTACTGTCTCTTCGACGTCAACAAGGGGTTTGAATCTATTCCTCAGTGTCAGCTGGAACTCTTCCTTCTTGTCTCCATCCAGAAGGCTCACTTGAAACTTTCTCCTCTTTGTTCCTGCTCTGGTACCTTGTTTCTTGAGGCGGAGTTTGAGTCTTGCCAGCAGCATGTGATGGTCAGATCCAACATCAGCTCCTCTCTGTACTATGACATCCTCCAGTGAGCGTCTGAATCGTCGGGTGATGCAAAAGTGGTCAATCTGGTTTTCAGTTACTCCATCCGGTGAAATCCAAGTGGCCTTATGGATCCTCTTGTGTGGGAATACTGAACCTCCAATCACATAGCTGTTAAATGCGCAGAAACTTGCAAACCGCTCTCCATTCTCATTCATTTGTCCCAAACCATTGCACCCCATAATGTCCTCATACCCTGTATTGTCCTGTCCTATCTTGGCATTGGCGTCTCCCATTATAATGTTCACATCTTTTCTTGGCAATGTGTCAACTATTTCCTGAAGCTGGTTGTAGAAATCGTCCTCGTCCTCATCGGTTGCTTCATTTGTTGGGGCGTATATCTGCACAATGTTCATGTTGATGTTCTTGTTCTTTGTAGTAAATGATGCCAATATAATTCTCCTTCCGTAGGGTTCCCATCCCCTCAGTGACCTCTGGGCGTGCTTGCTCAAGATGATCGCTACTCCTTCTGTATGCTTTTTGTCCTCCCTTCCGGAATACAAAATCTTTTCCCCAGAATTAAGTTGTTTCAGTCCGGACTGTATCCAGCGGGTCTCGCTAACTCCAAGTATGTGCAGTCTGTATCGCCTCATCTCCATTGTAACCTGGGCACTCTTTCCTGCTTCATACATGGAGCGGACATTCCACGACGCAATCCGGAGTGACTTGTTTGATGAAGGAGCAGTCGGGCCAGTGGAGTCCTTTCGGCTCTGTCTATTGTCCTTCATTGAATCTACAGGTGCAGATGATCCCCCTTCTCCCAAGATAAAAGACTGATTTAAAGTATTTGCTTGTGTTTCTGTAACTGGTTTATTTTTACAGGGTGGGTAGTTGGCCCACGGCCAACTGGCTCTTCTCGGGAGACCAGGACCTTTGCACCTTTAGTCGCCTCTTACGACACGCAGTATCACGTCAGATGTATTCTTTGCTGTCCCTCTTCCAACTCTTATATGAATGGTGTATAATCTATGAACTCCGGGAATTTTTTTCTTCTGAGTTCTCGATTCCATACTTGATTTGAAAAAGGTTTACTATTATCATATTATTCTTCCTCCTCCCCTCCCCCACATCTCAATGGACGCTTGCCCCAAACAATATGGCTGAAATGCGCACGCTTCTGAGAGCAAAGTTCTGACTCTAACGCAAACCATAAGCTCTTTGCCCTACGCACCGCTGCACACTTCACTTCACTTCCGCCTGTGGTCCCTCCTGGGACACAGGCCGCCAACAAGAGCTCTCCAGCCATCCCGGTCCTGGGCCAGTCGTTCCAGTTGTCCCCAGGTGTGACCCATCTTCTTGGTGCATCGCTGCATCAATGCTTTTTTGCTGATTCCTTTCCCTCTCAGATGGTGTCGATGTTCCTTCCATTCGAAGAATGGGGCAGTTACCAGACTTTAAAACAAAAACAAACTCTGGGGATTGTCAACAAGACCTATCACCGCTCACACAGCTCGGATTTGCCTGAAATTTTGAAGATGCCTTCTTATCGACCCTCGGAATGTTATTTTTTATTTTTGGTGGCTTGAAATGGTGCGTACGTATTTTGTGGGGTTTGCTTTGTGTCCTTAATTTCGTTCCTCGATTCTTTCTTTTCTGGCCTCATCATTTCCTGCCGATGTGTTCACTTTTATTATTAAACAGACCTCTCTGCCCAATGTGCAGATGACTGCTACTTCATGACAGTCGTTACCGCGAATGCTGACGGGATGTGCAAGGCATTAACTTGCAGTGTGAATGCGATAAGAATTACCTAAAAACAAAGAAATGAACCAAGAACAGTAACATCAAAATAGATCAAAAGGAACGAAGGAGATGCAATAGATCCATTATAATCTCTACGAACTGGAACCAAAGATACTAGACGCAATAAAATGAGACAGCTAGCGCGTTTAGCCGCTGCTCCGAGGGTCCTGCTGTTGCAGTGTTTCCGGGAAACCGACTACTGAGATCGAATACTGGTTCTGTCTCGGTAGGTCTCTCGTACAAGGTGCATGCGAACGAGTGGTACTAGCAGATGATCACCGTTTCGCCTATGACCATTCCGCAGCCTCCGGGCTCCGGATAAGCCCGATCCCAGGTCTGGAGAGACCCGGGGAGAATTTCTTCTCGACCGCCACGTGGTAGCAGCGGGGTAGCCCAAGCTGGGGGCTAGCTAACAGGGACGGGCTGACGGCTGACCTTCCCGAAGCCGTTAAACACTGGGAGCTTTCCGTTACTGTAGGCAGAAGGGGGCAAATTGCCTAGCAGAACGCAGTGGTGGCAGTCCCCGATTGAGGGCCGGGGACTGATCAGATCGATCCTTCGATAAGTCGTGCAGCAAGCACTACATGACAATGACTTAAACGAGACAACGACCGCACGCTGGCGGATGAGAGAGTGAGATTCTGGTCACGACGTGATACGAATCAGTCGGTCTCTGAACACCTCTACCCACAATATGTCCTAAGAATATTATCTCTGGACATGCCAAATCCATCTTTGCGGGTTTAGCAGTTAACCCAAAATGACGTAATCGTTTAAAAATTTCTGTTAGTGTCTGAATATGATCAGACCATGTCGACGTATGGCATGCTATATCGTCAAAGAATGACACGACATTAGGTATGTCCTTCAACACTAGTATGGGAATATAGATACTCTGGTCTCTCATGAAACCTCTGCAGCATATCAACGTGGAAAATCTTTACTGATCCATCAATGTGGATAGCGTAATCTACCTTCGAAACAATTCGCTCAATAACATAAGGACCTTTCCATGTCATCAATAACTTATTATGGTCCGTAGGTAACAACAGCAGAACCTTGTCTCCTGGCTTAAAAATTCTCAGTTTGGACCCTCTATCTTTATAGTCTTTTGCTCTCCTCGAAGCGATACCAGAAGCTTCTTGTGCTATAGTGCGCGCTGAAGATAGTCTTTCTCTTAAATCAACAAGGTCTATCGAAACCTTTTTAAACGGTTCCGAAACCGTGGGGATCTTTTGAAGAGGAGCCTGGGGTGTACGACCCTTATGCGTCGTCTTTTGGCACGCACTGCACGTCTTACAATATAACCGCACATCTCTGTATACTGACGGTCAATAAAAATCTTTCAGAACTCTCTCCTTGGTTCTAGTACTTCCCATATGACCCGCTAATGGAACATCATGGGCCAGACGCAATACTGTAGCAATCAACGACCGTGGCACGACGACCTGCTTTTGAACGGAAGCCACTGTGACGTACATACGGAACAGAATGCCCCCCTGGACAAAAAAAGAAGATGACCCGTTCTTATATCTCCTCGTTTTCTCGGTTCGCGCTTCCCCAAAACATGGGTTTAATGATGGGTCCTCCCTTTGTAATCTCGCCAAGCGCTCTGGCGTGATATCTAGGTTGACCGCTGGCGTCGCCAAAGGTCTAATCTTATCTTTATCCGCTACCCGTCGACGTGTTTCGACCGCGGCGCAAAAGTCAATACCCTTTGATTGCGACCATGCTTGCACGTTCTCATCGGAAGGGGAAACTACCCGTGATACATTCCCAATGATGAGCTGGGCGCCTGGAAAACAACCAACGACTGCTTCGACTTCCCCGCTAAGAAAAGGTGTATCTATCATTATTCTTGCCATGGGTAATTTCTCAATGGCCCCCGAAAATTGGATGCACGGGACAGTCTCACCTGTAAGCTGTGACTCCCGAATGCAATCCCTATGCACTCCCACAACGGTAGATCCTGTATCTCGTAAAACCGAGACCGGTTCGTCCCCAACAAACCCCGGATAAACCCTAAGACCACCTCCTGTATGACATGAATTTATGACGGGGATCTTTCTCCCACAAGGTAAAACACCGGAAGATAATAACTTCTCACAACTGGGACACTTAGAATACTGTCCGCCTCCGTTGTCCGATGTAACACACGCAGCCGCATGATGAAATTTATTTGGGGAACATGGACTGGAGCTACTGTCCACGTTCGCCGCTATCCTACCTGCAGGGCAGTTCACGCTGATGTGATCTGCTCTTCCGCAGTTCCAACACTTCGCGGCCCTACACTCGCGCGAAAAGTGACCCACGCGCCCGCAAGTCCAACACTCCGCTCCCTGTGCTGCCCTAGGCCTGGGTCCCCGTGACCCCTCGCGACCGGAACTTGAGTCCCTATGCCGTCGGTCATCGGCAAAGGTCACAACTCGCCCCCGGCCATTACCGCGACCTCGGTCAAACTTACCGGATCCATATGCCGGTGATTGGTGATAGCCCCTATGCCACACGGCAAAGAAATGGCTCCTAGCCTTAATAAATAGAACATGGCATCAAGGAAAACTCCCTATTGACTGGAAAAAGGCAGTGGTGTCAGCTATCCCGAAATCAGGCAAAGATGGTACCGAACCATCACATTATAGGCCAATATCCCTTACCTCTTGCATCTGCAAAGTAGGGGAGAGGATGGTTAACTACCGGCTGACCTGGTATCTAGAAGAGCGCGGTCTTCTAGACAGACACCAGGCGGGCTTCCGTAGTGGCAGGCAGACGATGGACCAGCTTATCCGATTGACCCAAGCGGTCAATAATGGTTTCCATAGGCGGGAGCATACTATCGCCGTATTCGTCGATCTCAAACAAGCGTACGATAAGGTGTGTAAAGGAGGGCTACTCCTTAAATTACTCAAGGCGGAGGTCAAAGGAAACTTATATGCATGGGTAAAAGATTTCCTTCACAATCGAACAGTCCGCACCAGAGTGAACGGACAGACCTCAAGCCAACTCACCATGGAGAATGGCCTACCGCAAGGTTCAGCGTTGAGCTGCACGCTCTTTGCGGCGTACACCAGCGACCTTACCCAACACCTGAGATGCGAAAAAGCGATGTATGCCGACGATATGGTAATCTGGAAGACAGGAAAGCATGTCCAATGGTTACAGCGAGACCTTAACCGGGACCTCGCGACGCTTGCCTGCTACTGCCGATTGTGGAAGATGGAGATAAACGTCGATAAGACCGTTTATCAACTCTTCACCAACGGAAAACACGCCCAGAAAGCCGCCATCAATCTTAAGATCAATGGCCAAACAATCAAAAGGGAAAGCGCACCACGATACCTGGGAGTTGAACTTGACAGCAGGCTCAACTTGCAGACGCACGTCAGCAAGCTCGAGACTGAGGCTAGGAGGCGATTGACACTGTTAAAAACGCTCGCCAGTACCAACTGGGGTGCCACTGGGAAGGTTCTCAGACAGCTATATCTAGCCTACGTCCGAGCAGGACTAGAATATAGCCTACCACTGCAACCAATGGCCAGCGACCGAACGCTGTCGGCACTGGACCGAGTTCAGAACAGCGCCTTGAGACTCATAACAGGCTGCCTCAAAACCACTCCTACGAATGCTCTCGAAATCATGACCAATGTGGAACCACTGGCAAACAGAAGGGAAGGAAGCGTACTACAGCAGTACGAGAAGCTAAAAAGGCTCGAGCCGGACAACCCGGCGCGGGAGGCGATCGCAATCGACCCGCCACCGAAAATACTCCAGAAGAAGTCGTTCCTGGGCGAGGCCAAACGGCTAACTGAGGAGTATGGGCTGGAACAAGACAGAATGCCCCTTCGGTTATGGACGAAAGAGCCACCTCACGCCTCCCTGAAACCCCCAGTGGTCAAAACCACGCTTCTAGACACAAACGTGACTAAGGAGGTCAATCCCACGATCCTGAAAACGGCAGCAGGCGAAACTATTGACTCGTACCCAGCACACATGACGGTTCGGCAGTACAGGCGACTACGAATGCGGGGTACGGAGCAATAATCTACTACCCTGACGGCACCGACACCGATAAGATCTATGGGCCATGCGGGGCGAATGGCTCCAACTTCGACGCTGAGGCGACAGCGATTTGGAGAACACTGACTACGGTTTTCAACGGCTTTGAAAACGGAACAGTATCGCCAGAAGATATTGTTGTGTTCTCAGACTCAAGGGCCACACTGATGGCCGTCCAATCGCTCAACCATAAGCTCGAGGCACATGGCGCAGATAAAATCAGACATATCTGCCACCAGATCATAAGTGGATACGGTGTCGAGGTCCACCTCCAGTGGATCCCCGCGCACATAGGTATCCGGGGCAACGAGGTTGCTGATAGCCTAGCGAAACAGGGTACCAGAGGCGAACAACCAAAGCACCCAACGTCTTACCCAGCAGCCCGAGCCAGAATCCGCGCTCACGGACGCAGGAAATGGCTATATCAATGGGCAAACTCGGATAAAGGACGTAGGGTGTATCATAATCAAACCAAACCAGACATCAAAGACCCGATTTTGACACTAGAGCGCAAATACGCGACTATCATACAGCGTATGAGGACGGGACATGTCCAGTTGAACGCACATCTAAATCGTTTCAACCCACTCCGTGAGCCAATATGCCGGCACTGCGGGTCCCCGCAGGAGACTGTCGAGCACATACTTGCGGAGTGCCAAGGACTGAAACAACTAAGATCCCGCCACCTCCCAGATACCCCGACAGTCTCCAATTGCCTTTATGGGGACGCTAAACAACTAAAGAATACTGCCATATTCGCCATTGCCGTCACGAGTGAAAACTCGATCGGCCAGGGATGAGCACTCGAGCGCGTTTAGCGTGCACAGATTTCATATGGCCACCTAGCGGCAAATACGCGGAATTCATGAATAGTGCCGTATTTTACAAAGCCAAATAGGGCAAATACTGTATTTGGTTCATTGTTCAGCTTTCGCTATAAATTTTGATTGACGTAAATTTTTTGTGATTATATCTTCAATCGCTGTGAGAAAACTCTGGCTACTTTTTCTCTTGTGTTCAGTCGCAGTAGCAATGTAACAAATCCACATCATCAATTATCAATTTATCATTATATCAAGCATTCTTTTCATGCTATTCGCCATGGGCCCCGCACCCGATCAGTGCTCAAACTGTGTGCACGATTTTTTTTTAGAGGTGCAATGGGTCTTATCTTATCGTGTCTAATATCTTTGCTGAAACCAATAAACAGATTTACCCCGGGGAAAAGAAGGATACCTCAGCTAGATTACGTAGAGAAAAGAACATGAATGTAAGAACCAGCGTGGATGTAATGAAATTCTCCAGTAAACAAAATGTTTTTTATTTGCAGGTTACGACTTTGCTTCGAGGCGTGAGTACGCCTGTGAGATCTAGTTCTATTTTCGTCACTAATGAGTATTACAGAAATATTACAGACTGGTATGTTATCTACCGCAGGTAAGTCACATCATGTTTTCAGGACAAAGAAAAGAAAAGAATAATAGTAATCATGGAAAAGAAGCCGTTGTAACTTTGTCCTGCTTTATTAAACTGAACTTTTCTTTCCTCTTTTTTTAAAAAACTTATTCCCCCACTCTGTCTCTCTCAATCTCTCTCTCTCTCTCTCTCTCTCTCCTCCATTATACATCCCATTTTCAAATTAATTAACTACCCTTGATTTATGGATTGTTTGTCTCCTTTGTATTTCCTCCATTTCCCCCATTGTCTTTCTGTCTTTCATATCTAGTTTTCTCGCCTAATTCACATAAACATTTAAAAAAAAAACAATAGCAATAGGCCGCATGATAAGCTCATTCAAACTATCGCTTACCTTAATCTTTCTGCTGCATGTTATCGTTATTAACACCAGCCGACCCGAGGCAGATACATCTTGCAAATGTTCCATGTACCGTATATCTGGATATAGGCTACATTTTAAACGGTATTTGGATTCGATGCAAAGACTAATAGTAATAGAACTTACCGTTTCACGCACAAATACACAGATGTGATAACGTTGATTTTCGACCACCAATGTGTAAAGTGGGGTCAAGGACGAAACTTCTGATCGTGCTTTTTGATTCTGCCCGGGGAAAATGGGTCTCCTTTTTGCGGCTAAAAAAGAAAAACAAAACAAACTTAAACAAATCAAAAGTGATTTTTGTCCGAAATGAATGTGTCCAGGTAACTCGTCGTCAAAAACTAAGACATTACACAAATTTTTCAGAATTTTTGGCCACGCAGTCGTGAAGTTTCAGGTGGTTACACGTTCACATTCTAGCTCCATTACTGTAAGATTGTTATTCTTTTCGTCTCATGTTCTGTTTTTTTCCAGTACTTATTCAGCAATTCCACGAAGTCAGGTTTGGTGTTATAAGCCATATAAATATACGTTTTTTGGGGGAGGGGGGGGGGGGCTTAGTTTCAAATGCGATTTTAGTTTGTATCTATTGTCTGCATGACTCAGTGATTATAAATAAATAATAAATAGATAAATAAATGAGTAAAATAAGATTTAAAAAAAAGAAAAGATAATTAATTAGATAGATAAGTACGTGATAAGTAGGTAAGAGAGATAAGTATGTGATTTATTACAAGTCATATATTTGGTCATATATCACTTCTTTCTTTTGATATGGCTTCTATTCCATCTGTTGATCAAGACATTGTCATCAATGCTCCTTAACTAATGTATATCATAATTGCCGGAAAGTCTGAAAGCTAAGAAGCTCTGGTTTGCTGTGGGCCATTTGATGATTGATGGAAAATTGACGTTGTTAAAGCAAAGTCCTCGATAGAAACTGTAAGTAGCGGCAACGAAAACAATGGTGTAGGACTGTAGACTAAGCTACGTCAACTTCAAGCATGATATTTGAAATATTAAACATGTAACTATTTAATTTCACACTCACGTCAAGATTATGAATAAAAGATTTAATGATATGTTATTGTAACACACACACACATACACAAAAAGGTACAGAGATAGCAAAAACGTTGATGGACCGCTGCATTGATCGGTCGAACTTGTACTGTACCGTATATGAACGTGCACAAAGCCAACCTAGCCTAAAGCTGAGTTCTCATGTGTACGGAAACGGAAACGGCCAAAAATCTCTCATATAGTAAAATAAAAGAGTGTTTCCATATGTACGGAAACGGCGTGCGGAAACATTCTTTCTATTTCACTACTCTTTGGCGTTTCCGTTGCCGTTTCCGTTTCCGTATACATGAGGACCCCCCTTAAAGGGTTTGATGGCGTTTAAGATCACAAGTATTAGATCTAGAGACAGACCTTGGCCTAGAAATCCTTAAAAGAGCTTCGTCACCATTGATTTTCAGATCAATATTTTTGGTTCTCTTGTTCAATTTGTCAATTTCTTTCTCATCACTGGAGACAAATCCTTTTGCCACTTTGTTTTGATTATCTTGGGGTAGTCTACGCTTGGTACCGCTTTGTGTTTAGGCTAGCAGGCAGAAGAAGTGAATATGGACCGCTTTGAACCGCCTTCGTGACGAAAACAATCGCATTTGAATCTGTTTTATTCCACTAGGTATCATACTAAGCCCAGAACGGCACATCAGCTGCTAGCAGACAATAACTGCATGCCATAACTTCCTCCATTTTCTCAGTAAATCCTGGATGGCCCTATCACACTGAGCCAGGTCAGACACAGTCAGATTCTGCCATTAATTCTTGGGTGTATATTTTGCTGGCAGCAAATGGTTGTGACTTTCCGGGCAGATACCCTGCCGCCCCCCCCCCCCTCCATAATAGGAAGTTCATTGCGTATTGATTTTTCTGATTTGAGACCATTGTGCATAATTAGGGTTTAAATTTGTAGCCTATCATTTGTATACACATACTGAACAATTGTTCATTCATTCATTCATTCCTTCCTGAAAAACATTTTAAAGGCACCTAGAAGAGATCATGAGCAATCATAATTTAAGCAAAGGAAGCGCATATCCGTACAACGCACACAATTCGATGACGTAGAACACACACCGGAATACTATATTACTGACCGTGTTAATTTGCATGGTTTTTAAAAATATGAATCGGCTTAGCAGCAAAACAATCTGATTTCTGCTCGGAGATTGCGTGATCTGCGCTAATAATATACTTGAGTGTACGTCGATCACCAATGGCTACCCCAACCCCTTTTCGCCTGATTAGTCAATCTGACTAACGCCCATTGATACAAACTGACTAGACCCTCACGCCCCCAGGTCCACCTGACTATTCCATGTTTGTGTTGTCACTTTAAATTCGTGAACACCGTACCAAGTTTTGTTTCAGCAAACCTTCACCAGTCGCGCTTTTGGTAAACATGCTGTACTGATGTGCACTGTCCATATCAATACAACATGTTGTGCGGAAATCGCCCTCGCTCATCAAAAGTGCCAGTTTCCCATCTCAATCCTTGCCACGTAATTTACAGGGCTGAATGACTAAGACACATTTTGGTCTCTCTCTCAGATGCTGCCCTCGCAGGCAAAACTACGATTGTCAAAGCTACAGAAGAACACTTCCTTGTTTCTTTGATTACTTCAGAAAGGAGTGGTGCTGCCCAATCTATCCGAGGGTTCACATCCATAACTGCAACTGCGAGTAAGTTTTCCCAACGTATCAATACACAGACAAACTGCGCCGGGTCTACATTTTTGTAAAGCTGCCCTTATCCGTCAACATTATCGGCGGATACTGCCCAACTTTATCCGTCAATAGTATCGACGGATACTGCCCAATTTTATTCGTCAATATTATCGGCGGATACTGCCCAACTTTATCCGTCAATATTATCGGCGGATACTGCCCAACTTTATCCGTCAACATTATCGGCGGATACTGCCCAACTTTATCCGTCAACATTATCGACGGATACTGCCCAACTTTATCCGTCAATATTATCGGCGGATACTGCCCAACTTTATCCGTCAACATTATCGGCGGATACAGCCCAACTTTATCCGTCAACATTATCGGCGGATACAGCCCAACTTTATCCGTCAACATTATCGGCGGATACTGCCCAACTTTATCCGTCAACATTATCGGCTGATACTGCCCAACTTTATCCGTCAATATTATCGACGGATACTGCCCAACTTTATCCGTCAATATTATCGGCGGATACTGCCCAACTTTATCCGTCAACATTATCGGCGGATACTGCCCAACTTTATCCGTCAATATTATCGACGGATACTGCCCAACTTTATCCGTCAACATTATCGGCGGATACTGCCCAACTTTATCCGTCAACATTATCGGCGGATACTGCCCAACTTTATCCGTCAATATTATCGGCGGATATTGCCCAACTTTATCCGTCAATATTATCGGCGGATACTTGGTTTATCTGGCAACACTATCGGCAGATCTTGGGCCGCCAACAGTATCGGCGGATAAAGCTCGGATTGACTAATGACAAACAACGACAACAAACAAGCAAGCAAACTGGATTTAAAAAAAATTGCCAAACAGATTGATTACAGATAAAAAGACTTTTGTAAGAAAAGAAGAAGAAAAAAAAACCCTACCCTGCCGAGAATCGAACCACTGTCCCATCCCCGATTGACAGGTGTAGATACAAAAAAAAAAAAAAACACACAAAAAAACTGGATTTCTTCCGTTATTGTTCTTGGGTTAAAAAAAATTTTTAAAAATTGATGCCTAATAAAAAGACATGAGAAAAACAACAAAAAAAAACCCGCCGTGTTGAGAATCGAACCACGACCTCCTGATTGACAGGCAGAGATGCTAACAATATGCTACTGAGGAATTTGACTAATTGTGAGGAAAGTCTTACTAAATAAGCATGGCCAAACCAAGAAACCCATATCAAGTTCAACGGATTAGACCTGAACCTTTGTATGTATCCTTTTAATCAGTAAATTTCCAAGACTCTCCAATTTCAATATCGTTTTAAACACTCTCCCAATACGAACGTTGATCGCGTCGGGATGAACGGACAAGGGAGGAGGACGGAGAAAGGTTCGAATCAGGAGAGATGACTCGCAAATACAGAATTTATGTTGACGGATAAAAAAAATCCTAGGGGAAATTTTATCCGTCAGTATCGACGGATAAACACTTCGTTTTTGTAATCCTGAAGCTTGAAGTGTCATAGGGGGCCCATTCGCAACCAGCAAACAATGGGGCAACATTCAAAAATCACCCATTAAAAACAGTTTCTTCAGGGTCCCTCCGAGATTGGGGGCCCCGAAGCTTAAACTTCATTAGTTTCGTGGTAGATCCGCCACTGCAGATAAGTGTCCGTTCACACCAAACTGATGACAACTGGCGTGCAATCACGGCCGAGCGACGACAGTACAAATCGTAATAATGGTCGGATTCAGACCATTCAGACCAATCTACTGGCAACGGACGAGTCATTTTCTCTCACCCGTCCGTCTTTTCACTTTTACCGCTGCCGTAAAAGTTGAACGGTACTCAGCCGTGTAGCCAACAGGCTTGGGGTACGCGATATTAAAGAAACACAATCCCTTCCTGTTGGCTACACGGCTGAGTTTACTGTTGTCGCTCGGCCGTGATTGCACGCCCGTTGTCGGCAGTTTGGTGTGAACGCACACTTAGGGTATCCACACAAAGGCCACCGAATTCGGTCACCGAGCCACTAGGCGCTTTAGGTGAGAAGAATTGCACTATAATATAAAAGGACCGAATCTAGGTGGGCTCTATGTGCAGTTGTTGAAATTATATAGTGCAATTCTTCTCACCTAAAGCGCCTAGTGGCTCGGTGACCGAATTCGGTGGCTTTTGTGTGGCTACCCTGAGGCTGAAAACGTGACGTACAAAACTGACCCACATCATGAAACCCCAAAAGTTTATTGACATAACTGTGTAATCCTTGGCCCGGTGCATAGGTGTGGTTTGTATATATGTGGGCATAATTGGTGAATAATTTCAGATCAAGGCATTACTTTTAGTTGGTACTTTTTGTTTAGGCTTAAGAAAGTAATATTAAAAACTAAACATTACTGGATTCAATGACTCGTTGTCTTGATATTGATTATAACTATGTCCGATTCAGGAAATTTGTTCATGTTCTTTCTTCCTTTCCCTCTTTCTTGTCTTTCCTTTCTTTCTTTCTTTCTTTTGTCTGTTTCTTCATTTCTTGCTTTCCTTCTCGATCTTTCTTCCTTTCTCTCTTTCTTGCCTTTCCTTTTTTCTTTCTTTCTTTTGTCTGTTTCTTCATTTCTTCCTTTCCTTCTCGATCTTTATTCCTTTCTCTCTTTCTTGTCTTTCCTTTTTTCTTTCTTTCTTTTGTCTTTGTTTCTTCGTTTCTTGCTTTCCTTCTCGATCTTTCTTCCTTTCTTTCTTCCCCCCCCCCCTTTCTTAGCCCCACTTCACTTCTAATAATCATTTCAATGTCGAAAGTCACGGCTACATCGTGAATTTTCTCTCTCTTATCCAGGAACTGTGCCTTGTTCGACGCAAATGATTGCGTTACTCTCGGAAAATGCCGAAGACGCTACCGAAAGACACGATTCTGGGCAGTTTGCTTCAGTGCTTGTGGGTGGAATTCCATTCGGCTCTATGACAAATTCCTACCCAGCAGTTGTTACTGCAGAACCTCAAGCAGTATTTGTCCAGTGATCACCACCTAACAGCACGCCGGCTATCAATACGATCCTTCTAACAGCACGCTCTTTTAAAAAAACATAATTTTTTCTATTAAAAAGGTCCCAACAGCATGCTTATTTAGGTACCATTCGTCCGAGAGCACGCTTTTTTCATATCAGAGAGATGAACATTTTTTTACAAAGGAAGTGGACTATTACATGTACTTGACCACCAGACAGACAGGCGCTATTTGCAATGAACCTGTGAAGGCACCGCTACTTTAATCAGTTACATATAGGTAGATCAAGCTGGCATGTGAGGGTGGGGTTGGAGTCAACAGAGGGTATGGGACCGCCATGATCTCTTGCCAGACAGACACGCGCTCTTTACAATGGATATCATGGCCTCCCGTGGAAAATCCATCGAGCTGAAAACAAAATCAAATGTTCCCAGTGTTAATTACACAGTGCACATGCCTGCATGGTTCCCTCCCCTATAGGCCCATTGCGTATATCGGCCATTTTAGTTGTCAGGACCGACGCTTAACCATGGCGATGGTAGCACTGATTTTGATTCGTTAGCTGATTTGCACTGTGAGCACTTAAGGCGTCGTAAACCAATCGGGGGCGAGCTAAAAAAAAAAGGTTCACTACAGTAAACAATGGCACGTGTGTATACGCACATGGGAGACGTTCGGTCAATTCTTTCACTTCCTTTCCCTTGTTTACACGGATGGTAGGGAATTTGACCAGCTTGGATCCATCCTTTCCACTCCTGTCATAACAGTCAACTGCAATGCAACCAGCAGGCATTTTAACCGCTTAGACATATTTCGAAGTTACACTCGTCAGCTGGTCCACCCGCCATTTTAGGTGTCGGAAGTACAAAACAAAAACACTCTGTGACGCCATTCGCAACGGTCCAATCCTTTGTCCCTACCTATTGGATATTTGGCACTTTCGGTATCTCTAAAATTCACTAAGAAATGATTATGGTTTTGAAATGGATGTGATTAAAAATACCCACGAACTGCTGCCGCGATTCTGCGGTTCAAATGTTAGAAGGAGATTTCTTTTTTCAAACATTTTTCTTTATTGTGTGTCCACATTCTCATAACTCCCTCGTGAGACGATACTGTACTCTGTTGACTACGCACATACACACTGCTCGCTACGCCAGCGGATTATCATAATTATTTGGCTATTCGAAAGGGCTTCTTCTCCACTCACAATAAAATTTGAAAAGGCAGAGCTTCCTGTGTTTTATCCTTTTAAAAAAAAAATGTATGACATGGCGTATAAACATACTTGGGTGAATGAAAAAGCATAAGTTGCCATCACTTCGAATGGCAACTGTCCAAAATGCTAACTTGCTTTGCATGGGTGATACTTTCAAGGAATTACTATAATAATAAAGTGTAACAGCTGAGGTTGTTCCATCACGTTATAGTAGGGGGGGGGGGGAATTAGCTGATCTAACTAACCCTTTAGAAAACGAAACTATTACAGCTGTAGAAAAAAAACAACAACACGAGATCCGACGATCGATTAAATAATACTAAAGTTTAATAACTGTAGACTGAACAATAAAATACTAGGAAGGCACCAGAGAACACCTAACAACTAAATATCCTATGCCACATGAGGAAACGCACAAGTGCTGGAAACTCACTTACTCACCAACCTTTACCACTTACATGGGTCTATATATTATATAGATATTTCTATAGAAAGCGCCCGAAATTAATCTAACCTTTGCCCTCGCCCGAAACACACAAACTAACCAATCACGTATCAATACGTCACCAGGTTATATCACTTAAGGCCAAATCTGGCGTAAACATCTACATCTACGCCTTTATCGAATGTTCAGGAACATACTAATATTTACGAAAAGGGTAAAATCACCCAACAACAGTCGAGCGAGGAGAAAAACTACTCACAAGAATTCCGCCGCGTGCGTTGTCTGCTAGACTGACCCAGCGCGTATGGTGTGCCCAGTCATGGCTCGGTTAGCAAAGATTTAATGGTGGCATGAAGTAAACAGTGATATTTTCTTTATGTCCCATTGGATGAGATGAGATTTATAGACTACCAAGACTTCCAAGAACTGTACGATAGAGCATCTATTTAAAGAATTAATTTAATGATTAAAGCAAATAAATTAGTATAAACTGCAAATTTTGAACGGAGTTCCTAAATTCTACATACATAAAACCAAAGGGGAACTGTACAGGTACATCTTCTAATCTTATGAAAAAGTGTAAGGATAACCAGGGTAGCAGAACAAGAGGAATGAAGGAGGAAAAAAGAACAGATGGGCCATTATTTAAATGATTAAAGCAAATAAATGGGTATAAAACACAAACTTTGAATGAAGTTCTCACATACATCAGACCAGAGAGGAAATTCACATCTTCTAATTTTATGAAAAAGTGTAGAGATAACAGGGTAGCAGAAAAAGGGTAATGAAGTAGGAAAAAATTGTCACAAATCCCAGACTGGGAGATGTAATAAGTATGACAGGACAACAATCCCGAACAAACAAGTTTAACACTTAACAGAACAACCCATCAGACTCACACATTTATTAAACATAATTATACATATAATAGCGCAACTACATACATTATATTATTGAAAGGCACTGCCGTACAACGGCCTTATTCTCACACACACTCTCCCTCGGATCCACAATCCGGTAGTTACTCCTAAAGGCACTTCGGCCTCAGCCTCTCCCCTCAGGGTCTTAATAGCACATTAATAATTCACTGGCACCGCAGTCTCCCAATATCACCTTCCTATTGTCATACACCTTAGCACTCCCCTAGCACCTCAGCAGGGCAATAACACATTATTATTTCCATAGCCATCAACATGGCAACAACATAGTATCAGTTCACTAGCCTATCAACATGGCAACAATATAGTATCTCATTCACTCTCATATCTACGTCCCTGTCCGTGGCCTGACTGCCACGACTTTATGTGCCTCTACTGTCCTGCACTGACAGCCTCACTTCTGGCCTATGTGTGGCCTCCGGCCCTATGCTGGCCTATCCCCTGTGCTCATCGAGGTGGCTCTGCGGCCCGTCCCCGACACCTACAAGAATAACATTACATTGGTATAATACCCTACCATTTCTATTCACTCCACCTCTCCTTACAACCCATGAAACGTACACACACTAGTTCACCTTTCACTCACCACACATCCTACGGTAACACACTTCCATCGGAGTACACACTACTCACTCGCGCTACAAATCCATGAACTCACTTTCATCTATCGCTCGTGGCGCACATTGCTATATCCAATATCACGGACTTCCACATTCCTCACATATACTTATTTACATCATGGTAATAGACGAATATAATATAATACATCAATCATAATAATCAATCAACGTTCTACATACCAGTCATTACTGGAAAGACTGTCTCACTAGTCTTCTCGACTGCTTCCCTTATGTCCGCCCGATGGGCTCTTATTCACAGGTCCGATCCGTAGGACCTTCTAACTTGCAGTGATAGTAATACCGCGCTTTCGCCTCATTCAGACTTCCACACCACTCATACACGCACGCTTTTCCCACTTGTCTGCATGAGTTATTTTTACTCTTCCCCTTTCACGTCTTTTCCTATCCGTCTGTCGTGAGCTCTTCTTATTCTACACCCGCTCTGTAGCAATCCCCTTAATTGCACTCACTCCACTCGTGACAAAAATGACCAGATGGGCGATTAAAAAAATCAACAAAAACTCAACAAAATCCAGCCGCAGCATTCTGATGATAATGAACGTTGATAATACAGATAAAGTGTTACTCATGTTGCAGCTTCTTAATCAGTTTTTTCTTCCCTGAAATTTTCTGTTTTGGGGCACTATTTCTGATTGAATTTCAATTGCTTGAAGATTAATAAGGAAAAAGGAAAGAAAGAAAGAAAGAAACAAACAACAACAAAACACTTCCTTTAAAAGAAATTCGGGGTGAACAAGTGGAAAAGTTCATTCACATAATTATTGATTGTACGTGTGGGATTCCTTAGCTTTGAGAACGTTTATCAGTATTTGATCGATGACCTTTTACGGCTTCCTCAAACAAACAAAAAGACGATGCCCTTATACCATAGCGTACTAGAGTACTCTAGTAGGCTATGCCCTTATACGGAAATTTGAATTAGCAATTAGATTTTTTACGCCCCTCCCTCTTCACAAACACACACACACACACACAACTGATGATCTCCATAGCACACATGCATTAGTCCAAACACACAAATATTGGGACTGTATGAGGAGTGCAAAGGTGTATATGTCTGAAGTCCAATTTACTATAATAGACATAAACTTCAAGTCGGCAAACAGCCTTGCAAAGTGTTAATTTTGATTCTTCACAAAGGTCTCCTCGATTAACACGTACGACGGACCGCGTGCCTGTGTTTACGATTGTACGCGCCGGACTATTTTTAGAAACTCTGGCTCGGCGGACGGAAGTGCTTGAATTGCACCGTCTTGGTATTGTGGGTCTTGGGTTTCCCTCCTCGTTCATTCGCTGAAGGAAGCAAGTTGTGGATTAACGAACACATGGATCGCCTGCAAACTTTAGCGAAAAAGGGTAAACAAACTCCAGAGTTGGCGCGGAATCCGAGTTGATACTGATTCTGTCATTGTATTAATTTCTTTGTCTGTGGAGGGAACTTTACTTTGTGTCCTAGAGCTAGATCATTCTAAGTAATAAGGATATTTCTCCCGAGCAGGGCCGGGTAACTCAGCTAGTGAAATGAAAGGCTGTATGAAACGAGTACGGGGGAGGGGTAAAAAATCGCCAACATCGAGCGTGCATACTTCAAGGATATCCTCATACTGATAATCCATTGAAATACAATTTTATTTTGGTATAGAATTGGGCCTCTCCTGGGTCGGGGCAATTGCCCCATTTGCACCCCGCCCTCCTTTAAATCCAGCCCTGCTTGTAACTATTTTGACAAAATGTCCCGGCTCTGTCATGTAGTCACGGACTCTTATGATTTCTTATTGAGTATTATGTACATTAAAAAGTTCGACAAGGAAGTTTCCTCATGAAAGGCCCATTTAACAAAATAATAAATGTCTTTCACAATTGAAAGAACCAGATCATATTATTATTTGAACATTAAGTTTAGTTCTTTCATGGGTAAAAATTCGATATTTACTTTATAAGTTGTGTCCTATCTTCTGGTTCATTATCACACACACAAAAAACATATTCTCGCGCAGGCAGGCAAACAGACAGGCAAGCACACACACACATACACACACACACACACACACACACACTAACTATTTCCACTTCAGTGGCTCGTTCTATGACGTAAAAACACCAGGTGTTAAAAATCTTTAAAAACAGGAAATAGAATCTACTCGGTTAGGGCTTTCGATCCAGTGACAACCGAGGTTCTCACAGTTTACAGCAGGGATGCACTGCACTGTGGTTCTAAACCCGTGGGGAAAAATGTCCTGAATGCGATCATTTCGGAATCTCAGGGGACAGTATGCTAAACCATAAAGGGACGTACGTACTTGTAAAAACACCCTGTTGTTACTTGTGCGTACGCACCCCAATCCTTTTGCA
Organism: Onchidella celtica; assembly: GCA_963931925.1. NCBI lineage: Eukaryota > Metazoa > Mollusca > Gastropoda > Systellommatophora > Onchidiidae > Onchidella > Onchidella celtica. Next base: position 12,447,419 of record OZ007580.1, on the reverse strand, counting down.
CTAGTGGCGCATACGTATATGTACCTATCCCTAATCCCTTCCTAATCCTCAACCCTAAATCTCATCAAATCCCTAACCCTGACCCCCACCTTTTCAACAACAACAAAAACTGGCTGACCGTTGGGACGCCACAGGTGATCTGGCAACCAGCATCCTCTAATCCTCTCGGTTTTCTGACCTCCTGATTGTATCGCTCAACCTCAAGCCCGCCCATTCTGGGATATTGTCCTCCCATCTCTTCCTCTGTCTGCCTCTCCTTCTCCCTCCTTGCACTGTGCCTCGCAGGAATGTCTTGGCAAGCCCTGATGATCTCATGACATGGTCATACCATTTGAGCTTGCGTCTCTTGACCAAAACAGCAACAAAACATGAAAGAAACAGGAGGAAAACGAATAGAAAAATTGGAAGAATAATTAATTAAGGCTGTTATTAGGAATATTTCGGGAGGAGCTCTTCAGATCTGGAGTCACAAAAGGCTTTAAAATACGTACCCCTAGGGCCAAAAACTTGGGAAATGTACGTACTTGTAACAACATTCAACCATTAAATAGTGCACATTACATGGGTTGTAAAAGTACATTGCTTGAATTTTTCTTATTCCTAATTCAGCACAGTAGTTGCTATTGCTCAGCTCAGTCTCCTTAGAGCTTAGGTCCCCATTAGCTTTGTCCCGTCGGTGAAATGAACCCGCCAGCCAAATGATGTCTCAAAAACTGGGCCGAAGTTAAAAAAATACAATGAGAAAGAAGAAAATATTGTTCTTTTAAAATCCGCCAAAATGGTCTCCGGGTGTATACAACAACAACACCAAATGGATACAGAAAAGTGAATTCCATGACGAATTCCATGACTTTTTTTTTTTTTAAAAGGGTTAAGCGATCACTAATAAAAACAGTTAGGAGAAGACAATTGCAGTTCATGGGACACCTGAATCGACACAAACGGTCTTGAACACCTTGCTCTGATTGGAAGAATAGAGGGCAAAAACAGCAGAGGTAGACAAAGAATAACATATCTAGAGAGTTTGAACAGATGGGCGACAGGGAAAAACCAGGACAATATAGGCTTTTTTTTAGAGCATCCGAGCGGAGGAATGAGTGGCGAACCATGATCGTCGATATCTGTTCCAGATCCGGCACTTGAAGAAGAAGAAGAAGAAGAAGCCGATAACAAATTCAAAATTCATTATTTTCTACATATCACAGAAAAATTTTAACATGACGTTTAACTAAACTGGCTTAATTGGTATAGGGGAAATAAAGCCATGGTAGTCTAGAGGCAAGGGGATAAGGTGGTCTAGAGGCAAGGTGCTCGCCTCCCATGCCAAGGGTCCCAGGTTCAAAACCCAGCCGGTGCAGGCATGTTGGAAGTTTGGGATTTTTCTCATATTTTCGTTTCCTTGATCCTATTGGGGGGAGGGGGGGGAGGATCGAGTACCTAGTCTTCTCGGATAAGGACGAAAAAATTCGGAGGGCCCGTGTGCACGCTGCGCACGTTAAAGATACCTTGGTAGTTGGAAATCGAAAAGAGCAGGGTGTAAAGGCCGCTGCCCTGGCAAAATCAACTAAAAATTCATTCCTTCCCCCCTCTCCCCCCTCATCTCCCCCCCCACCAAAAAAAAAAACGCCGACCGGCGCTGCACTGTGGCGACGACGTGCCTGCTCCAGTTGTAACTGGGTGCAATGACACAAAGGCAAATTTCCCAAATGGGATTAAAGTAGTTTACAAATACAAAATACAAATGAGACATGCCAAAAGTTTAAGAACCGCGAGCGATCTAGATTCCCAATAATTATAGGATAAGAGTATGTCCGGGATGGCCTTGTACACGGATTGTCTCCAGGAAGTCACAGCGCTAAAATGTTATTACAAATTTCTCTCTCCCCCCCCCCCCCCCACGCCTTTCCACTTTCCCATCCCCTAGCCTACAGGAAGCCATAGCCCTAGGCTTCACCGTAAACATCCCCCTCCCCACTTTCTCCCCCCTCGACCCTAAGCAAAGCTATGGTTTTCCTCGTTTTTCTGCCAATAACAAAAAAATGTAGATGAATACGCCTGATATGGAATCGGACTAAACAAAAGAATGACTACAAAGACTATTATTAATCCAGGCAGTTTTTCCAAAATCTAGAACATAATAAATGAATACACTGAACCGTGGATCCCAACACCATCCCGCTGTGTATAGGGGACGCCGGATACTGTTACCTCTACAATGAATAAAAGCGGAAGAGACCTTGACTTTGTCAGCCTTGACTGAACTTCCGTCAGCATGTCACATCTGCGGGCAATGTCAAAGGTCAGACACACCTCAATCGTCGGTCGGTAAAAGGGCTGGGTGGAAAGGAAAAGAAGCGGGGGATGGGCATGGGGGGGGGGGGGTATTGCTTTCACATTCTTGTGGAATAAGAGCAATGGAATTGGGAAAAAAAGGAGCCGAAATTCACAAAGTACGAAGAAATAATTGTGACTCAATCAGCTTTTTATGACCACCCAGAACGTCGGTATCGTGACTCGTCCAGATGGTTCAGTCCGAAACGTATAATTTTGGTATTACGAGTTTTTGATATCTCATAGAAGAGATTTTTTTTTTATCTCTCCTTTTGTTTGTCATCAGTTTCATCAATGTATGGGAATATTTGATTGAGTTACTGTCGGTTTCAGATCTTTTGAGAAAAGCTCGATTGAAGATGAGCAAATCTTTCTGTATTCCAACTGGTACATTCTATTTAACGCAGCAATTTGAAATTTGGCACGGTTTATTTTTCTTTTATGTACAGTATTCAAAAATACACAATTTCACAAAATTGATTGAAGAGTTGTAAAAAGCTTTATGTTTTCTTACGGTCACTAACCTATCGAAATTATTACATAAAAATTCTCCAAACATGTTGGCCAAGGTGTTAAATACATATTGTACAGTGTGGTAACAGAAAAACAACAAAATTGCACCCCAAATCCTTAATTGTCTCAGATAAATGATTATACACGACACGCAGGTGGCCACATGTAGCTGCTTAGGCTGGGTTTTCATGTGCACAGACACGGAAACGCAAACGGCAAAATTCATCAAGTACTAAAAAGAAACAATGTTTCCATTTATAAGGAAAAGTCGTTTCCAACACATCAAAACATTCTATTTCACTACTTCAAGGGTTTTCGTCGTTTCTGTTGCCTTTTTCGTTTCCGTTTCAGTACATACGAAAATGCAGCTTTAGTCATATTTGATGTAATTTATATTACAAAATTACAAGTGATTCAACCTTATCCCCAGTTCATCTCCCAGTCACCGAAACACTGATCAACAGCTACTTTGGCATGCCCACTATTATTAATGTGGAATCATCCACATACTGCTTATACCCATCTCATAATTCTGCACAAGAGCTAGCATATAAACAATATTTTTTTTTTCCCCAAAACCATTTATAACAACATCACGACAGGTATCTTTCCTTAAAGTCATAATGTGGATTTAAATGGCAGATCACAGAAATAGGACAATTACTATCTATTTCAGATTCATTCTTATCACAAAATGGAGAAAAAATAAAATTTCATTCAAAGACATTTGCTTACAAGAAGGCTGGAAATGAAAAATTCCAGTGCAGAACGTTAATGTGAAACTTAAATGAGCCAGCTACACAGTCATTAAAAGGCATTTCACTTCTCAAGAGACTTGAAAATAAAATTGTTGTTAGTTGTGCGTATGTACAACGCTTTTTTTTTTTTTTTGCGCTAGAGGTACGTATTTTAAAGCCTTTGGTGACCCCAGAGCTCGAGCGCTCCTCCTGAAAGATTCCTAACAACAGCCTTAAGTAATTCTTCTTTCAGGTTTTGGTTTTGTTTTTTCCTCCTCTTTTTTTTTGGTTGAAAAGGTTAGGGGCAGGGTTAGGGATTGGATAAGAATAAGGGTTGAGGATAAGGGCGTGGTTAGGGATAGGTACGTATATGTACTCACCCCTAGCGCAAAACGCTTGAGGTTCGTATGTACAAGTAACAAAGTCTGAAAGTAATAGGTCAGTTCTGAGGAGCATTTTGGAGAATGTAGGACTGTGGTGCTCAATTTCAGTGCAATGCATTTGGATGCAAATATAACATTTCAGGGATTTACTTCCAATAATACTAACCTTATGCATGCACTCATTTTGATTTCTCTCTCTGAGGATCATTTTCTATGATCCTGACCAGGATTCCAATGCTTGAAATAAAACTATCTTCCCCCAGAAGTTCCAACCTCCCCATGTTTAATTTATCTAACGCTCTTAATATGACGATGTTGGATGATGAATGTACTAGTTAAGAAACAACTTTCCTGTGCATAGATTAAACATTAAATTTGCTGTGTTAGGAGTTTACAGATTCATTTTTTTTTTGGGTGCTTTGTGCCCAAACAGCAGTCTTGGTGGCTCTATTGTTAGTTGAATTTCTTACATGCTTGTGCACATTTGACATGCCATTGTATGTCCTTCCAGTAGCTGACCTGCCTTATTTTGGATCCTGAAGCTTGAACTGTTATGGGGTCCCTTCGCAACTAGCAACAACAGGGCAACACCAAAATTCACTCATTAAAAAAACGTTTCTCCAGGGCCCTCCCGAGATTAGAGGCCCTAAAGCTTAAGCTTGATTGAATGATTGATGGGAATTAGAATCCTAGTACATCGGGCATCCCCATAAGTGCTCCTCTCGCCGCTCCAATATCCATTTGAGGGTTTTTCTACTAATTGTACCAATGGCCAGCTGGTTCCATATTTGCCGGGCTCGTCTGGCCTTGTCACATATTCTTCCCTTGCTTGGTATCCCGCCTCCACCATTCTGGTTATGGGGGGGGGGGGGGTCTCAGTGTCTCCATCTGCTCACAATTGGTAGGTGATCATCTGCATGAGCTCATTCTTGTCATGCTGCAAGTCTTTACGATAGCGGAGTTTGCCGGCAAGTAGATGGGCTATCTCATTGCCCCTGACACCAGCATGGCCCGGGCAGCATATCCGTGTGAGGGACAGGGTGAGGCCTTGGATCCATGGAGGATATCAAGCCATTCGCATGTTACTGACCACTTTCCGCAGCATGCTTTGCGAATCTGTGACGATGACGGCGTGGTCTGTTCTAGGTTGCTGTGTTGAGAGACAACGAAGTACCTCAGTAGCAGCCTCAACTTTAAGCTTCACTAGTTTCATAGTAGATCCGCCCCTGAATCCTTCTGTGTTGTTGCACTGCTTCATTCAATTAATTTTAACCCTTCGTAACTGGGGTTCTTCGTGGTGGCGGATAATTACAAAGGTCTACTTGTGGAGTCGTTGTTTTGAAGTTAGCACAGTGACCGTCGCAGACTTCTTAGATGTATTTCAATAGCATTGGGATCCTCTTTTCATAAAGGTGACAAAAACTATGCTCCCCTTTTAGGTGGGGTTGGTAGGACAATGATGTCGGCCCAATATCCTAGAAAGGTCTCTACGTGGTGAATATCATGTTCCTTTTGAACATGCCTTGCTTGTCTGAGCTTGTGGCATGAGCTGGTTATCAGAAATGCAGCCTTCTAATCCATTTTGTGCACTTACTGATTATAACTTAAAAAGAAGACGCTTTATGGAAAACCTGAGAGCTAATTTACTAATTATGCCAATTGTCTCCTCTGTTAATACCCCTTGTCTCCTTGTCCTAGTCCGTTTCTTCTCATATACTTTTGCCTCCTGTTGAGACTGAAAGAAAAACTCTTCTACTTCCAGTATGTTATACTCTTGCTCAGATGCGGGAAATTGAATAAAATGATTCCTGCTACAGGCTGTCCATTTCAAGTAAAACGCATTAAATGAAATAATTAATGAAATCCAAATTTCTTAGATTCTCAGGACCCGCCTCCACCAAAACCAGCGTTAAAACAACAAAAAAGTAATATAAATTATCATGCCTATATTAATTAATCAATGAATCAAAACGACGACAGCAACAACAACAACAACAACAACAACAACAACAACAACAACAACAACAACAACAACAACACGTAGTTCTCTGCGGTAATACAAGCCAGGATTCACAGATGAGTGGACTCATTTATTTAATATTCTATTAATATTCCATAATATATTTCATCTTCTAATTTTTTTATAGTTCGATTGTAATATCTGTTCAATTTTCCATTTCTTTCTGTTTGTTTTTCTTCCTATTTTTGTCTTTGAAGAAGGTTTTTGCCGAAGTATTGGCATTTTCTGTCTTCCCGTTTTCTTTTTTGGTTCCACTGTGTCGTTTATGTATTATTTCTTACAGCAGGCTTTGCTACATGCAACTTGTTCTTTTTGCCAATTTTTTACTTTCTCTAACAAATGCATGGCCTCCTACCGTCCATAACCTCAAATATTCCTCTTAAACGTACGTTTCAGACTTCGTGGACCTAGACCTAGCCGGCACCCACGCTTGGATCAGGTCCGTCGTGCTACCCCCTTGTTGTTTCTACTGAGACAGGCATTTCAAGAGCAATGTGTCAGTGTGTAAACAAGGTCTCTGCGTTTAGCAGCATTTGTAGATGTCATGATAGGTGTCAGTGAAAAGAAGAAAACCAAACAGGATTAATCAACTTTGGTAGACATTTGCACTTACAATGACCCCCCTCCCCCCCCCCCCCTCCCCCCCCCCCCCCCAAAGTGGCCAGTGGAGCGTGCAATATCCTAGACATTAATTTGAACATGCTTACTTCAGTCTTGTTTTGAGTCCGTGTAGGTGATTATAATCTATTCGTGACGTGTTAGCCTTCGTATTTAGGTATTAGACTTCCGAAATTTTGTGAAGTTTCCTCTTTATTTTAAAGCAGGAAATGACATGCCTTTATCAAACAATGAGCCGGATCCCGGTTTTCCCGTCTATTGGCTGGTTACAGATCAATCATGAAGTATAAAAAGATCCCGATTTTCAGATTTTTAGAGACTTCCAGCGCTCACATCTAAACGACGTCCGATTTCCGATTGCTCTACTGGATTGGACATCCCTTGATGCACAATGTTGGCAAAGAAATACATCGTTCTTGGCCTGGCTTTCTTGGTTGCCATGGTGACTGCTCAAACAATTTCATCAATAGGTAAAGATCAGGGGACTCTTGTTCTCTTTTTCAATCTCCTTTATGACTTTCTTTTAAAAAAAAAATAATTCTAAAGTTCGTAATTAAATAGAAATTAAAAAATGCTGCTTCATTTTGAATCTGTTTCTTCCCTCACTTTTCCTCTTTTTCTTTCCTCAATTCCTGTTTTCAGATCTTATCTGTGACTCTCTTAAACAATAAAGAAGAAATCAACATCATCAACAACAACAACAACAAAAAAACGTAGTTCATCTCACTTTCATCATCATCAACATCATCATCAGTTGCCCTGTCTGGAACAGATATTGGCGAATCATGGCTGTCCAATCCGATCTGTCATCAGCCAACCCTAAAAAGGAATTGTTGTTGTGACGTTTATTTGTTGTCCGTGAATTAAGACTTTCAGACTTCGGTATACTATAAGACTTTACTTTACCTTTTAAGACTTTACTATAAATACTGTAAGACTTTCCTTTACTTTTTAAGACTTTACTATAAATACTGTAAGACTTTCCTTTACTTTTTAAGACTTTACTATAAATAAATGGAGCTAGAAGATAAACATGAAAGCATCTACAACCCCGTGACTACGAGACTAAAATCTCTGAATCTGTGTGGGCTGCCTCAACTTTTCACCATAAGTTTCGTGGACACATTTTTGACCAAATTCAGTCTTTCATATTATCTATTCTACGCTTTTTTTTAGCCGCACAAGAAGAAAAAGTATTTTCATTAATGGGGTAGAATAGAGAAGTATGAACGGAAATTTCGTGTGCGCCTACGTGGCCATCGTTCTAGGAACAGAACTTTAACTAGTTTTTATAAATGCTGCTTCCAATGCGTGTGACCTATGTGATCTAGGTCACACTCTTCGGAAAACCTGCATCCAGCACCATAAGACAAGCCCCTCGCATGGAACCCTCAACGGAAAAGGAAAAAAAGGCCGGCCGAAAAACACTTGGCGCCAGGACCTGGAGGCAGACACCAAGAAGATGTGTCGCACCCGGGGACAGCTGGAACGACTGGCCCACGGTGCCTGGAGAGCTCTTGCCTGTGGCCTATGTCCCAGGAGGGATTAATTTCGGAAGTGTGCTTCTAATGCACTTTTTTCTCTTATTCTCCCTTTCCTTTCCTTTATTCTTCCAGTCTTGATCCTGACTTTAATGCTTAAAAAAATGGAAAGTTGGTAATTGAAACACAACAGATAAAAAGTTGCCTCCTTTGTAAATGGCACAAACATGTTCAAGCTTGCATGTTACAGAGAGTTTAATCTTTATTCTCATAAATCTATTCTTGTTGTCACTTACAAATAAGACTCGACTGTTGCGCGGCCAGCTGCTGCAGATGAGATGGAGTTTGAGAACCCCGAGGAAGAAGATGATAAATTTGACAGTGAGATCATCACTAGCGCTATAAAACCAGCGTCGAGACCAAACAACAAAGAGGTGAATTTTATTCTTTTATTTGTTTTCTTTTCTTTTCTATCTTTCTTTCTGTCTGAGCTTAAAGTCATTTCATTCAGTGCTTTTTTTTTTTTCAGTTTGCCCGATCTTCGTTCTTGGTTCTTTCTTTCTATTTTTCTTTGTAAATAAAGAATTTCTATCATCCACCATTTTTCCTAAAAAAAATTTTAATATTTTGCAACGGTTTTGAGTCGATTAAGATGAAAGTAAAGCGAGACTGACAGTGAGGTAATAAGTAAATGAATAAATAACTAAATATTATCGCACATCTGTGGAAGACAACTATTTAATGTTAAAACACAAATCGATGAACTATTTGATAGAATATTTCTTGTCCAATGATTAAAAGAGATTACAATATTTCGCAAGTCTATCTGAATAACTAAACATGTAAACAGGATAGGGAATACACTTCAAGGAAAAGCTTTTATTTTTAATCCCCTGTACTGTAAAATGAGATTCTCTACACTCACGCTGTTTCCTGAGAGCGCCAACGAGACATTAAATTTACATGTGACCACCACAAACCCTCCGTTTGGTTTGATTTTTACAGAGAGGAATAAAATACGCGGACCTGTACGGATTCAGTGTAATTCTATAGTGAATCTTACTGAAGTAGGGGATGAACCTGAAAGCAGCTGAAAACTTCACGTCTACGTCCTAAAAAATTATGAAACTTGGTGTACTGCATCAATTTTAGACGAAGAATTACGTGGACACATTTATTTTGGACAAAACTCAATCTTTAGTATTATTTATATTAAACATTTTTTAGCCGCAAAAACAGAGGGGCATTTTCATCGGAAACAACCGAAAAGTGTGACCGGAAATTGCGCTCTACGTCACTATTTACACATTGCCGCCCGAAAGTCAACTTATGACATAGATCTGTGTATTCTGCAAGAATTGTGGTGTAATAAAACGATCTATTAGTCTTTGCATCAAACCTAAGTCCCGTTATGATCGCGACCTAGATCTAGATAGACAGCCGGATGTGATACAAGGAAATTTTGCAAGATTTATCTTGCCGGGGTTGGCTAGTAAAATTAATGGTCTTTACTTGCAGGTTACAGAATTGTTTCGACGCCAGCAGCCTGCTCGAACTTCTGTATCCGTGAATCTCTATGTTGCGTATTACAGCCAGTCACAATGGTCTCGCCGCTACAGGTAAGCCATCTTTTGAAGACAGCAAGAACAAAGAACAAAAAAGAAAATAGTGATAATATGAAAGAACTCCTTTTTACTTTCTCACCAGTTTTCTACCATTTTTTCTAATTTATCGCATTTCCCCCCTTTATTTTTATTTCCCCCATGTCCTCTCTCACTCTCTGTCCCTCTCTGTCCGTCTCTGTCCGTCTCTCTCTCTCTCTCTCTCTCTCTCTGTGTCTGTCTGTTCTCCTTACTTTTCACACAAGTTAATTTACGTATCCGTGAATTATTGATCGTTTTGTCTCCTTTGAAGCTTTTTCTTTCAATTCCCTTGTGTTTCTGTCTTTCTGTCCTTCTTTGTTTGTTTTTTCTTTCTTTCTTTTCGCCTTCTATATTCCGCACATAATCCAAATTTGCGGCTTTTTTTCACGGTTATGACATTCTTATTCAAACTGTCATTAACGTTTATCTTTATACCGTATTTTAATTTGTTCCCCTCAGTTTTCTCTTCTCTTTTCTTCTGCGCTAATGAGGTATTTCCATTATTAATTTAGTCGCAATTTGTCATGTAGGCCATACATGTGATATACATAATTATATTTGATAACATACGGTAAATACGTATTTATTTTTGCATGAATACATTTAATTAATACTTGTGCATTCAAGCATTAACTTATTCACGAGAAAACATTTCAAATAAACATTAAAGAGAAAACGAGCAATCATAATCATATTCTTTAATTAGGTGACTTGGAAAAAAATTAACATAATTATTTTCTCAGTAACCAGAACAATTACACCCTTCAAAATTGACACGGACAATTCAAATAACTTGAAGTTCACCATGAACCTACTTGAAAGTTAGCTTGGCAAAAGCGCAAAAGTATTATTTTTTTTTCGATTCTTTCCAGCCAAGCCATGAGGCCATGGGAGACGCGAAATCCTAGTTTTTTAATGGCCATGAGTCATGCAATGAAATGGAAGAAGTAGAACCCAAGACACAAGGAAGAACAAGATCTATTATTGAAATGTGTCCAGATTTAGAGATCTCTTTTGATTTTGGGGGGCATTTTTTTGGGTGTCTGTATGCCAAAAGTAAATGCCAACGTAAATTTCATGTCTAAATTGTTATTTTTTTGCTAGATAAAATAACGCAAATCAAGACGCCGAGGTAAACATAGTTTTTGTAAGCCCCGGGTGTAGCTGGGCGATTCTGTTTGTCAAGCAAACGCCTCAAGTTTTACAAAAATTACTCTGGGCCGATTTCCCGGCTGCATGATTTTTTTCCGTACGAGCTTTAGCAAATTCTGGAACGGGGTAGCAACACACCCGCCACACACAGAACAGCTCCAACACATCCCAGGGATTTTCTGTGTCCTTCAGAGTCATTTTAGGGTTAGGGTTAGGGTTAGGATGCGCAGTCCAGAGATTGCAGCACCCACGGCAGTGTTCGATAGGGCGAGAAATCCCTTAGCCGATAACCCGTGTTTTTTTGGGGGGGGGGGGGATTGCTGCCACGCTCCTGAATTTGCTAAAGCTCGTTCGGTAAAAAATCACGCTTCCCGTCTCAGGCCTTGAGACGTAAATAACGGTGTGGGTTGTGACATGTTGGTTTCTCTTTCCAGATGCTGCCCTAGTACACAAAAGCACGGTTGTGGCAGCTACAGGAGAAGACTCCCTTGTTTCTTCGACTACCAGAATAAGGAGTGGTGCTGTCCATTATGGCCCACTGTTTACATCCAGAACTGCAACTGCACGTAAGTTTTACCTCTGCATGTATCACAAAGTGGCCACGATCATGCCATTACACCGTTAAACTCAAACTCAAAACTAGTGAATTCACACAGATAAGGTTAAAAAACGCCATATTTCACATCGACAGTATCATTAAACCGCACAAGTGTATCGCACAACCTTACATGATAAAAATTAAAAAATAAAACAATGTTTATAATATAAATTATTTCTATTCTTCCACGTATCCTACAAGAGATAAAGTAACATGATAAATATTCACATTTCACCTTTCACCTAGGCATTGTCCATCCACTGCAGGATGTAGCCCCCCCCCCCCTCTGACAATGACTTCCACTCCTTTCTGTCTGATGTTTTCCTCATCCATATTGTCTCCCCTCTCTTTTTAAATATCATCCTGCCATCTTCTTCCTGGTCGTCCTCGTGTTCTTTTTCCTGTCCGTGGTGGCCAATCAGTGCAGCGTTTTGTCCATCTGTTGTCATTCATCCTTCCCACATGTCCGGCCCAATTCCACTTTTGTTATGACAAATTTTGGGAAAGGAAAATAATGGAAATGTGTTTGATAATAAGGCAGAACTTCTTGGATAACTAATAGCAGAAGCAGCAGTACCACTAGCAGCACCAGCACCACTAGCAGCACCAGCACCACTAGCATCACCAGCACCACTAGCAGCACCAGCACCACTAGCAGCACCAGCACCACCAGCAGCACCAGCGCCACCACAAACAATGACCTACATTTAGAAAACAAAACCCAGAAAAACACAACACTGTAACTGTATGTGAATGTACGTGTATGCTTGGCAGTGCGCGAGAGTGTGTATGTTTCCGTGAGCTCGCGTACGTGAACTTGTTTATGTGATAAGGAGATGATTTTGAACTCTTTCATTCACTATCAAAGAGTAAGATTTTATTTTACATGTATTTTATGTCCCTAGCAGAGATAACTGGCGTTGTGCGGGAGACATCTGCTCCCGTTCCTTCTCTTTCTCTCCCTATTCCCCCCTCTCTCTCTCTCTCTCACACACACACACAGATAGACCATAAAAAGCCAACTCTGTCCATTGGTTCCTTACTGTTAGGTTATCCTTTCTCACAGAGAAATAGTTTCCATAACTGAACACGTGTCAAATAAAGTCTCCCTTTTACAATTGCGCCTTTATGCTTGTTTTTAAACACCACTGAGCGCAAAAAATATTCAGAATAACTGTTTTTCTAAAAATTCATAGACACTACGTGGGGCTGTCAAACTTGGAAAGACGTACCTTCGGTCCGAAGGTAAACTGTGTTGAAAAGATGTTCACAACGTTTTTCTTATTATTTGTAAAACATTGCTCGACCGGTTTGAATTCGAAATCACAGCAGGGTTAGTCGAAACAGCTGTCTTTGGTCAAAGTCACGTCGTCTGATAGTGTGTCAAAGTCTTTACTTTAGGAGACTCGCTGCCCCTGTCATTTACACCTCGTGTTTCTTGTGCATGTTTCTATGTGTTTTTGTGGTAGGGATGAGTTTTTTCCCCAGAATTTTGCCAGAGCAGCGGCATTGTCATGCCCGCTCTCCTCGACTTTCAACTACCAAGTTATCCTAAATTGCGCAACATGCACACGAACCCTCCGAGTTTTTCGTCCTTATTCGAGAAGACTAGGTGCTCGATCCTACCTGTCATAGCATCAGGGATATGACTTTTTTCCCCCGAAAAAATTTTCAACTTGCTTGCACCGACCGGGGATCGAACCCGGTACCTTCGGCATGAGAGGCGAACACCATGCCCCAAGGCCACATGGTCCCCTAAATAACATTTACGCAGCTCTAACCAACACATTAATATACAGAAGCCTGGAAATCGAATATCTTGGACAGAAAATGACCAACTTTTTACTGCTCATAATTTCTATGCGGAAAGACAAGACCACGTCATGAATGTTCCTTTTCTTTTCCACCAGGAATTGTGCCGTGTTCGGCCGAGACGACTGTATAAGTACCGGAAAATGCCGAAGACGCTATCGAAGGACCAGTTTCTGGGCAGTTTGCTACAGAGGTTGTGGATGGGGTCACTTTAGGCTTTATCAGAAATACCTACCCAGCAGTTGTTACTGCAAAACCCACACGGGGTATTGTGTTCAGAAATGATAATCAGCTTGGCAAACTGAATCAAATGCCATGCACAGCGCTCAAATACCACCTTGTATCATTTCTTTCGTCCCTAACCTTTGCATATTTCACTGTTTTGATATTCTTTAAAATACACAATAAACTTAATTAAGGTTTTGAAATGAATTTTGTTCTTTTACCTTAAACAAGTCTCTTAACCCCAGCCCCATTTCTTGTGGTAAATCATTGAAGGCGATTTTCTTCTTCTTTTAAAAAAAAAAAGTTTTATTTAATTGGGAATTCATATTTTTGTAACTTCTTCTTGCTTATCGTGCTTATTATACTGAATTCTGTTGACAGTGCACTATATACACACACAAAAATACACATACACAGTGCTCTATTCATCACATTATTTTAACTAGATTATGAGACCAGTGGAAAGTACCGAAATTTAAAATAAAGTTTCAGACAGCAAAATTTCTTTGTGTTCTTTTATTGGAAATGCATGACGTGATGTTTCAACATAATATGAATGTGAAACATGGGTTGCCAGATTGTTTGAATGAAAAACCAACCTTTCAATACTTTATATTGTTTTGAAATGACCAGAATTTTCAATGAAATTACTGAAGAGCAGTTTATATTGGAGTTTGGATCATTCTTGTGGATAAACCTGGTTAGAGTTTGGATTATGCTCACTAATGAATGTAGTCAGTGTTTGGATTACTCCAACTGATAAATCTGATTAGAGGAAGGCAAGAAATTGTCAATTATTCCAAGTTACGAAAGTTTGGCGAGTGAATTTGAGCGGTGGTTTAGTGAATGGAACGGAGAACTCAACTTCGGATGACATCAATCATAATTACATGTACGTGGCGCTTGAATAGTGTCATCAAAATATCTAACAGATGCCCCCGAAGATGAAGAACATGAAGTTTATCGACCAACAAACATTGATAATGAGATCTGTCGAACTGGAGATTTATCGAGTCACGTCAGAAATTAAATATGTGAAGACATTTAGCCCCCCCTCCCGCCCCCATTAGGTTCAGGGACATGAAAATATGAGAAAAATCCCAAACTTCCAACATGCCTGTACCGGCCGGGGTTTGAACCCGGGACCCTTGGCATGAGAGGCGAGCAACCTGCCTCTAGACCACCTTGTCCTCCTATGGTCCAAAGATCCAGTGAGGGCGGGCAAAGTAGTTCACAGACAAGTTGATCCTCACCGCCACCTAGCTGGCTTCGTCACCTTAGGCCTGCCATACTTCGCAAGGCTCTAGTATGATCCTGTCTCGTTATAGTGTGTTTGTTTTCTGGAATCAGTGACCAAACTAGAACTCTGGTACTAGAGACTCGCGACAAAACAGTCACCGTAATACACGACTGTAAAAAAGAATACATACATCTGCTTTCGTCCTACATGAACGGAAAGACGGAAACATTGTAAAGTCGTCAAGTTCCTAGGGCTTGTAAAGTAGTTTCTTTGAAACAAACAAACAAACAAACAAACAACAACAACAACAAAAAATACCTAATTCATAACAGTCAGTTAAAGTTCTGGGAATAGAAAAATTGAGTTGTTGGTGCATGGTCTAAATAAACATAAAGTACAATTATTGCACATTTATTATTATCGTTAAAATTATTATACACACAGTTTATTTCAGATAATGTTTTTCAGATCTGCAGTCATTATTTCAACTACAGTTATCATAAACACGGCTTATATCAGGAAATGTAGTCATTTCAGACTCTACTGTTATAATGCACCTACAAATACTACAGACACAGTTTATGTCCGAATGTCATTTGGTGGTTTTGTTATTGGCTGTTGTTATAAATATAAACACACACCAAGCGTTTTGCGCCACGGGCAGGTACGTATACATACCACCCCTAATCCCGTCCTTATCCTCAACCCTAAATCTTATCGAATTCCTAACCCTGCCCCCTATCCTTTCAACCAAGAAACAGGACGAAAACAAAAAGAAAATCTGAAAGAATAATTAATCATAATCAATTAAGGCTGTTGTTAGGAGCATTTCGGGAGGAGCTCTCTGGCTCTAGAGTCACAGAAGGCTTTAAAATACGTTCCTCCAGCGCAAAAAACTTGAGGGACTTACGTACTTGTAACAACATTCTTTGATATTACAAATTTAGTCTCTGTCCGGAAATCAGTTCAAGGTCTCGTTATTTTGCAGTCACAGTTCTAAACAGTGTTTGTGTCAGGAAATTATTTCTACAGTTAAAATATCATGAAAACAGCTTATTTCAGAAAAAAGCAACAAAAACAACAGCAATGATTAGAAACACATTTTTATGTCAGAAAATCATTTCCAGTTAGACCTTTTTGGTGTACTCAAGGATATTTACCCTGTTTTGCCCTGACCGGTCATAGGAACCTGGTCTCTAAGCTGTGCTCAGAACTACATCAAACTTTTCATCTACGTCAATGGCATTTCATATTCCATCTCGCCTTCCCAACGTGGTTCTAGCTGATATTCTGAATGATGAAAAGTGAAAAGAACAGTTAACCCTTTAATACCCAGTATTCCACATGCCACTTGGGGTCCATTATTCTCATTTTGGATCACTTTCTACTTTAACCACTAATAACGTTTCGTGATACATATTGATATTATTTGCATGCATTTATTTGATCATTTTAATCAATATTGCCTATTTCAAAAGTTTTGCACTTGGCAGTACAGTCTGTACTTATCTAAGGGTTAACCCTTTTCTGTTATCGGTAAATGTTTGAGGATACAGTGTAGTTATATAATTATTCGTAGTCCCCAAAACAGGTAAAATGGAATATGATTGTATTGATTCAGATGAAATTTAATAGATCCTGTGCCTTAAGTTGTGCGAATGATGGTCAAATAATTTTAAATAAATTATGGATATTCTGAAAGTTAAATATAGATTAATACTCCGAGATTAATTTCAGCCCAAGTAAGAAATATCCTTCTTTTTAGTATCTGTGTAGGTAGGTAAACGGGACGTAAGTTATCAGCGAGAAAGAAACCGGTGGCAAACTTGTCATCTTGTGCCAGAACTGAGTAACAAAGTACGCCAAAGATGGCTAAGACCAACAACGAAATTGTCTTCATTTTGTAAAACGTGTACGTAGCAAATTAATGTTCTGGGGTATATTGCCATAAACCGATCGTTGGACTCGCAAAAAAAGGTTTTGTTTTCTGTTTGTTTTTGTTTATAAATTGCAAAAACAAAACATCAATTTAAAGCCATCGATAGATGAAGATCTCAAACGCCGATTTGAATAGAAGTCTAAAAAACAAACATTCGAGGCAAAAATATAAAATGAATGCTACACATGAATGAAGAAAAAGAAGTGATCAAACAACAGTTTTATGTCATGTCTAACATTTGGATCAATGTCAGTATAATACTCAGGTTTGTGCGCAGATACATAAAAACTTATGTGATCAGCAAAGACTCGATCCAGGACGAACATTGACATCGAGTGTGACCTCATTACAGAAAGGGGTTGTTTTTATGGGCAACAAGAACAAATCAGCACCGTTCCCTAAAAGGGCAGAAGGGCCTGATCGGTTTCGGATACTTTTCAGGAGAAGCAAAAACTTGTTTTGTGTTAGCACGTCCGGTCTGGTTAGGTGCATTTTTGAAAGGTTACTGTTCGGTTATTTTTCGGCTTTGGAGTCATATGACCAAAATCATTCGATGCGGCTTTGAATGAAGTTGAATAGATAAATATAAGTTTTCGAATTTTTTATAGCTACTACAGTCTTGGGAAACAGTGAGGAAATGACAAGTGTTGAGGTCTCTCTACATCTAATTTATTAGAGTGACCGCGACTTAGTGACCGGTTTCATGAGGGTTTGGGAAAAAACGTTTTGATAAGATAAATAATGGCTACAATAGAGGAGACATAAAGAATCGACACAAAGGTCTTGAACACTTTGCTCTAAGTGGGAAAACAGAGGGCAAAAAAAAAAAAAAAAAGCAGAGGTAGACAAAGAATGGATTATCTAGAGAGTTTGAACAGATGGGCGAGAGGGAAAAACCAGGACAATATGGGCTTTTTGAGAGCATCCGAGCGGAAGAATGAGCGGCGAACCGTGATCGTCGATATCTGTTCCAGATCTGGCACTTGGAGAGAGAGAGAGAGAGAGGACCATGGCATTACACTGACAATTAACACTAATTCAAGTTATTGTTGTTGTTCAATTTCTTCTTCCTGTGTCAACGGGCAGTTTAAATGAATGCTTTTCTCATCGTCTATGTCACAAAGTTAGGGGTATTGTCTGCTATCGTCGCTGTTGTATTAATTATGTCTAGTAAAAATTAAGATGCTGGTTGGATATTTTAACTAAATGACTTCGATTTATCTAGCTTTATCTACTGAATGCTGCTATGATATAAAACTCACAGATCTTTATGGAGTTGAAACATAAAAAATAAACTGGTCCCCGGTTTGTTTTACTAAGTGTCGACCCCATTTTGGTCAAAAATGAGTCTTCAACAAATATAATTAGTTACAATTTCTTTGAGAAGCGAACGGGGAATGCATTTTGGAAGAACTAGACATAGATGGAAAGGAGTAAAGAATCATTAGAAATCTCTACTGGGGCCAGACTGCTGCGGTGGGAATTGAGGGAGAATACAGTGAATACAAAAACATCAAAAGAGGAGTCAGGCAAGGATGCGTCATGTCACCGGATTAAACAAGTTCAAAAGATTAAATATTTAGGATATACAATCACATCCAATGTACAACAGAAATAAAAAGAAGAATGTCGATGGCTAAAGACAGCTTTAATAAAATGAGCTCAATCCTAAAGGAAAAACAACATCTAAATGTCAGCAAAAACGAGGGTTTTGAAGAGCTATATGTGGTCAACCCTCCTGTACGGGTGTGAATGCTGGGCATTAACTAAGGACATGGAAAACAAGCTAAAGGCACTGAAAATGTGGGTTTTAAGGAGACTCCTAAATATTTCATGGAATGAAAGGAAATCGAATAAAATGGTGATGAAAGATGCCAACACGGAGCGATCACTCATAAAAACAATTAGGAGAGCACAATTGCAGTTCATGGGACACCTGAATCGACACAAAGGTCTTGAACACCTTGCTCTATCTGGAAAAACAGAGGGGGAAAAAAAGCAGAGGTAGACAAAGAATAACATATCTACTGAGTTTGATCAGATGGGCAGCAGGGAAAAACCAGGACAATATGAGCTTTTTGAGAGCATCCGAGCGGAGGAATGAGTGGCGAACCATGATCATCGATATCTGTTCCAGATCCGGCACTTGAAGAAGGAGAAATCGAAAAGCATGCTCCGAATTTCGATCTTCCCCTCTCATTATACATTTGCTGGTGGAAAATCAAGTTTACCAAATTGGTGTGTTCTGCAAGGATCTATGGTGTAACGGTAAGTTCCACTAGTCTTTGCATAGAATCCAGGTGATGTTATTTGTATTACCTAGATATAGTCTAGATGTGCTGTTGGGCTTGATACAAAGAATTTGCAAGATTTATCTTCTTTTGGTTGGCTACTTCACAATTATAATGTTACAAAAGACAAATTCACCAATATGAAAATTTACATTCACTATGGTATTGATAGGTCCCTTATAATTTATAAGGAAACGTAAACTTTTCAACCAAATAATGTTGAGCTCCAGTCAAAATGACTTATTTTCAACAACCCTGTCAGACAAATGACAAATGTTAATCCTTTGAAAATGGAATCGATACTAGTTTAAGTACTAACTGCCGATTAATGTTATTATTTTAAGAATATAAAGGTGTCGCGCTCAAGTTTCATATGAAAAATATTTGATAAGTGCCTACATAATCTCAGTAGTGATACATTTTGATACTTTGCGCCGCCCTGTAAAGGACAGTTTCGCTTTACAAATAATGCTGGGAAATTTAAAATAGTAATCTCGTTATCTTTGTCCTTTGAAAATACCTTCTCCATTGTATGAGTAACACAGGCCCTTAAATGAGTAATGTCTTAAATAAGTAGTTACTAAACCTTTCTGAATTAAAGTTCGCTATGTTACGAACACGCGATTCAGTTCGATAAGTTTAATCTTGAGTTCGTTATCTATATCATTTGTTACAAAAATAATAAGGAATTCTTTGCTACGCCATTTACGTACTTGTCCTCGTTTCAGTAATGACATATTATGTTTGGTGATCTATTGGAAAACCGTCCAGCATAAAGGCAAATTGCTTGAAAGTCGTGAGTTCTTCGTTGCAGTATGTGTAGGCCATCAATAAATTTTACATGTGACATGGGATAATTCAAGACAATTAACACCGCCAGAAAATCTAGCAAACAAAATATAATTAATGATCCACCTCTCTTTTAGATTTGGCTACATCAGAATCAAAACACTGCCACGGGTTTTGATTAACTTATAATCTGAAGTCGATAGTCATGCATGTTGGAAAGTAGACTCATTAGCTAATTATATTTTCTGATGTTCCGTCGGAATTTTGGAGTTCTGAAATTATTTAAATTTTTATTTTTTGTTTTTTTCAATGTCTCTAACGAGTCCGCCAGCCAATGATATGACAGGCTTAATGAAACCATAATAGGCCGGCACAAAATAATTCAACCAAAGACGTGTTCCACTCAAAGAAAAAAGTCACTGCCTATTTCCATTTCAATTTTAATGAGTGACGGCAATCAATTGAAGCCTTCAATTCTGATAAATTACATCTGACAGGACAGAATAAATAAGAAACAGCAAACAGCATTGCTATATTATTAAGCTCTGTACTGCTTATCAAAGGATCCACAGTCATGGGACATATTTTCCGCCAGATCTCCGTTGCCCATGCTGTGAGACTGAGAAAAGCTGCTTTAAGGTTACATCATTTTAGCAGTTAGAAATAATGAAATTCAACATTACGTCCCAGTCTGTTATTTCCTCTGTGCAAGATGAACTTATCAGTCCTCAAGCGGGGAAAATAATTCTGTCTACAATTTTCTATTTCATTTGGCCGATTTTGATTTTGCCTGGGATGTTTGGCAATGTCATCAACATTATAACATTCTTTTCTATGGGTCTGAAAGATAGTGTGACGGTCTCCTTTTTCGCACTTTCCATATCTGATCTGCTTTACCTGTGTCTTGCCTTGGTTAACACTGTCTGCAATAACATTGCATATTCGGGACCGTGGCACCGAACTTTGCCCGTCAGCGTGCTCTCATTGGCCGGGTATGTCAACTGGTATGGAAATATTTTCCTGGATATTTCTATGGGAATTGTTGTCTACGTCGCCGTTGCCAGATGCTGCTGTGTCGTAATGGCAATCAAGTTCAAGAATGTGTTCACTATTCGACGGACAGTTGTGGTCACTGTAGCAATTTCTCTACTATGCACGGCCTCTCGTATTCCTTGTCTTACACAATTTGGTCTGTCATGGCAATGGCGGCCAAGTACTAATACATCTCAGTTAGCAGTTTGGATGTCTGACCACTATTTGGTATTTAACACGATCACTGAGCTAGTCCTCCACGTGATTTATCCAAACGTGGTGCTCTTTGTAAATGTTTTGTGCTTAGTTATCCTAACCCGCGCCCTGACAGCGGCATCGAAACTGAGACAAAAAATGACGGGAAAGAACATGCAAATTAAGGACCAGGATGACAAAAATCTTGAAGTACTGAGTGCCAAAGAGATTAACATGATTCAAGCAGTTATTGTGACGGCGGCCTTCCTAGTGATGATGACACTTGTGATGTCTGTTCTGGTATTGGCTGAGGCCATAGAACCGCAATTCTATTACGGAAAAGGATTTAAAGATTTATATAACATATCATTTTCCATAACAAAGTCCTTTAAACTTCTGAATGCAGGAGTAAACATGTTGATTTATTGGAACTTCAATGCCAAATTCAGAGAGACATGCAGGCGGCTGTTCTCGCCATCTAAATAGAAAGAGTCATTAAGTCTGGGAAGTTTGTTTAGATCTCGTTTCTGGAAAACTGCCAGGCTGTCAAGAAGAATAAACTAAAGTGTTAAAATGTTACCGTATTCGTTTTACCAACCACGTATCAAAGTGAGTTTAATTTTGTCATCCTATGCCTTTGATAAAACGGTACTGCATAGGATATGCAAGCAGAATTGCCTTGCCTTGGTGGACAAACTTTTCTACCACAGAATTTCATGTGGTTTTAGAATTATCACCTGCACGAGAATTCCCGGCGGCTTTCTGTTTTTGGAAAGTGGGAGTGTGAAAAGTTTATAATATTGTCCAGTGTTCAACGGTTTCTGTCTCTCGATGGCGTTAAACATTCTCAGCACCAAACAAAACTGCAAGTCTTGATTTTCTCATCTTCATGCACCACAGGAGAAACTGAAACTAACGATAGGCCCTCTATCACGAGGAGCCTCACAACGGACACGGCATTTTCATACCTTTACAGTAGGTTACGTGGGTGTTAGGTAAATCAGTTAAAAGGCGAATATTACCCCGGCTTATACTACTACGAGAGCCTGGAGGTATAAAAGACCCAAATAATAGCAGGAATAGTAATACAAAGACTGATGGTGGTACTAATGATGACAATAAGTTTAATAATTGTAGTTCTACTACTACTACTACTACTGCTACTACTACTACTACTACTACTACATGTTGTACTAATATTAATAAAATATTACTGCAAATTATCTGAAGACATTCCAGCCATGTTGCCACACATTCTCTGACAAAAATGTCGAAGCCAAACAAACGAACATTTGTCTATCTGCACCGGGGAACAAAATTTTAATACTCACCCCCGGGGCAGGGGAGAGAACGGTGTTAGAGAAGAATGTACATTCATTGACAGTTTTCAGCGTGACTTCAATACGTTCACAGCTGCTGACATCAAAAGGGCTCCAACTTCACCAAAGAGAAATAACTGGATAAATACAGCTGGAACGTATCAGGATGAAGGGGGTTATCTCCTGTTACAGAGCAACTGTGCATTGCAGAAGGCCCAAGAAGGTGCCATACAATCCAGTAACATAATAACATTTATTACACACGCTAAAAACTGAAAAGTAGAAGCTGCATTTAAAAAAAATAAAATTTCATACATCAAGAAACCAACACAGTGTGTCCACATATTGGGAATGAACTAAGCTGAAAACTAATCATATCACGATGCTACGGGTAGCATAGTTCTTATTACTACTGAGAGTTAGAAAGCACAAAACAATGATTACTGTATCTCTGTTATTACATTGTATAAAAAAAACACGCCAAAGCATTTGGGGAAAATCTGATTGACAAGACATTCTAACACCAGAACTTGCTCGCTCTCCAGCATTGTTTTCAGATCCCATATCAGTTTTAATCAATTCAAGTAAAAAGTAAAGTCCATGAGTTCACCATCTTACATTAATTATTGTGCAGGATTGCAAGCGTGGAGGTTTACTGAGATTTTTGGCGTCTACACCATAAGGTTAGGGACGCTGTCTGCTGTGGTCGCTACTGCATTAATTATGTCTTGCAAAAATTAAGATACTGTGGCCGTATGCATAATCAATGCGTAAACTAAAGTAAACACGTTAATTGTATTCATTTCTTGTGTTAACACAAGTAAAGTATTTACTTTAGTTTACGCATTGATTATGCATACGGAAATCCCAAATTATCGATCGAGAACTTCAGCTACTAAACATCGACATCGCTGCCCTTCAAGAAACTCGACTTCCCGACTCCGGGTCAGTCAAAGAAGAAAACTACACCTTCTTCTCGCAGGGCCTTAGCAGCGAACAGCCGAGAATCCACGGCGTGGGCTTCGCCGTAAAAAACTCCCTTATCAATTCGATCGCAACTCCAATTGGAGTGTCAGAACGCATCATGACACTCAGACTGAACACCCGGTCTGGTTTTACCAACATTATCTGTGTCTATGCCCCAACACTTACCTCCTCTGACGAAACCAAAGACATTTTCTACGAGGCATTGCAGAGGACTCTCCACAACATCCCTCTCACCGAAGGCCTGCTAATTCTGGGTGACTTTAACGCTCGAGTGGGAGCAGATCACTCCGCATGGCCAAAGTGCATTGGGCACTTCGGCATTGGCAACATCAACGAAAACGGGCAGCGCCTTCTGGAGCTATGCTCCGTAAACTCATTATGTGTTACAAACACGTACTTTGACCTTAAGAGATGCCAAAGAACATCATGGCGCCATCCCAGGTCTGGCCATTGGCATCAATTAGATCTTATTCTCTCAAGGAGGAAGAGTTTGGGCTGTATAAAAATAACTCGTTCCCTCCACAGTGCTGACTGTGACACCGACCATGCACTGGTAGTCAGCAAAATCAAAATTTCGGCCAAGAAAATATACAGATCAAAAGCCCCTTCAATCCCTAAGATCAATGTAACAGCAATCAGAGATGAATCAAATAGAAAGTCATTTGAAAAGTTATTTGCTGAAAGCATGGATAATGTCACCCAATGTGACTCGGTAGATGAAACTTGGAACACTCTCAGTTCAAAAATTCATGACTGTGCCATCAAGTCTTTTGGACAGCATAAAGTTTCAAACAACGACTGGGTAGCCCAGAACAGCGAAATTCTCCTACCTCTCATTGAGCAAAAGAAATCTGCTTTCAATGAGTATAACAAAAATTGCAATCAGAGTACAAAAACTTGTTTGAAAATGCAAAAGCTAAACTTCAGCTGGAGGTAAGACGTTGCGCCAACAAATACTGGACAGACTTGTGTAACAGCATACAAGAGGCAAATGAAAAGGGAGATATGAAAACCGCCTTTAGTCAGATGAAAGTAGCTCTTGGGCCAATCATCACCAAAAGCGCCCCACTTAAGTCTGTAAATGGTGAACCCATCACAGATAAAAATGAACAACTGAATAGGTGGGTAGAGCATTACTCTCTGTTGTATTCAACTGAGAAAAATATTCCACCAGATTTTGAGGAACACCTCCAAAAACTGCCAATAATGGCCGAACTTGACGCTGAACCTTCCTTAGTCGAGCTTTCCAATGCAATCGACCACCTGTCTGCTGGAAAAGCCACAGGAAGTGACAACATTCCTGCAGAGGTATTAAAAGACCTAAAAGGCCCACTATTACCACACCTGTATAATCTGTTACTGCAGTGTTGGAAAGAAGGCGTGATACCACATGATATGAGAGACGCCAAAATTGTCACACTTTACAAGAACAAAGGAGACAAAGGCGACTGCAACAACTATCGAGGCATATCCCTCCTCAGCATTACTGGAAAGGCTTTTGCTCGCGTCATCCTCTGCCGCCTTCAACAACTGGCGGAAAAAGTCTTACCAGAAACACAATGTGGCTTTCGAAGCAAACGATCAACTATTGACATGATATTTGCACTTCGGCAAATCCAAGAAAAATGTAAAGAACAAAACAGGCCGCTTATAACATGCTTTGTGGACCTAACAAAGGCTTTCGACACCGTAAGCCGATCTGGCCTGTATGCAGTCCTTAAATCCATAGGCTGTCCACCAACATTGCTAAAACTTATTGCATCCTTCCACACTGACATGAGGGCATGTGTCAACTTTGAGGGCTGCACATCCAATTCATTTGCTGTAAACAGCGGTGTGAAGCAGGGATGTGTTCTTGCTCCTACCTTATTTGGTATATATTTTGCAGCCCTACTCAAGAATGCCTTTGGTCAATGTTCAGGTGGAGTACTTATTAACACCAGAGTGGACGGCTCCATTTTTAATGTTGCCAGACTAAAAGCAAAATCTCGTACAGAGCATATTATGTTACAAGAGCTCCTCTTCGCAGATGATGCTGCAATCGTGGCCCACGATGAAACCACGCTCCAGGCTCTCATCAATAGCCTTGCCAAAGCCTGTGACAAATTCATGCTAAAGATCAGTGTCTCAAAAACTGTAGTTTTGACACAAGGCTTGAGAAACCCCAACCCAATCATGCTGAATGGCTCTCCTCTGGAGCAAGTGGGAAAATTCTGCTACCTAGGCTCAACCATCAGTGGTAGCACAGACATAACAACTGAAATAAATGCCAGAATAGGAAAGGCGGCCACAGCTTTTGGCAAACTCTCAAAAAGGGTGTGGAACAATAGCAAGCTGACCATCAAAAGAAAGGTACTCGTGTACCAAACTTGCGTCCTAAGCACCCTGCTGTATGGCTCAGAGACATGGACCACCTACTCCAAACATGAAAGATCCCTCAACTCCTTCCACCTGCGCTGCCTACGCAAAATTCTCAAGATCAAGTGGCAAGACAGGATCTCAAATATCGAAGTTCTGAGCCGAGCCAACATTCCATCAACTCAGGCTCTCCTAGGCAAAAAAAGACTGCGGTGGCTTGGACATCTCCACCGTATGGAAAATGATCGCATCCCCAGACAAATTCTCTACGGGGAACTTGCTACTGGCAACCGACCCAGAGGTAGGCCACATCTGCGATTCAAAGACACTTGCAAGGTCACGATGAAAGCATTCAACATCGACCCCAATGAATGGGAGAACCTTGCAAGTGATCGAAGCAGATGGAGACAAAAATTGCGCAGTGGCACGCTCGCAATAGACTTCAAGGCAAAAGAAACATACCTGACAAAACGACAGAGGCGGAATGAAAACACTCGCCAAAGTGAACCCAAAAGACTGACCTGCAATCAGTGCCATCGCACTCTCGGGTCAAACATTGGTAGAATAAGCCACGAGAGACGCTGTCAGTCAAAGTGAAAGTGAATATTCTAGCTGCTTAGACCGTCTGTAAAGACGCTAAAGGCCATATATATATATGCATACGGCCACTGGTTAGGTATTTTAAGTAAATGACTTACATTTATCTAGACCCATCTACTGAACGCGGGCATAATATAAAAACTCTTGAGATCTTTGTGGAGTTGAAAGATAGAAAATTACGTGGTGAGAATTAGATCGTTGTTTTAATAGGGTCGCTGCCATTGGCATTTATGCTTCCTTTTACTTGTTGGTTTTCTTGTTTTCTGTCCTGTTTTCTGTCATGGTCCTTCTCTTGGCTTTCCTAGCCCTCAAAAGGGCTCCCTTATGGGTATCTTCTTCCTGGCTGCTTTCTTGGTTGTTTCTTTTGGTTGGCGCCAGAAAAAAAAAAACAAAAACACAAAGAATAAAGATTCCTATCATGGGTGTGGGGTGGGTGGGGGTGGGGGGGGGGGGTTAATGGGGGATCCTTGTAGCCTAAAAGGATTTGAATGAGCCGCCGAGAATTAGGTCGTTGTTTTAGGAGGGGTCGCTGCTGCCATTGGCATTTATGCCTCCTTTTTCTTGTTGCTTTTTCTAGTTTTCTGTCGTGTTTTCCTCGTGGTCCTTTTCTTGAAAGTTACGTGGTCCCTCGGTTGTTTTACTAGGTGTTTGACCCCATTAAGGGGACCCTAGCCTAAAAATGCACGCTAGAGAGACCACGAACATCTAAAAAAAGACCTGAAACCTTCTTTCATCCGCTACCTAATAGATCACCATCAGGTAGTTGGTACGGGGGGGGGGGGAAGGGGGGGGGGCACATAGAGAAAGCAGGTAACCCGGGTACAGAAAGCCGGAGTTGGGTAGCCAGCTGCTGGTGAACAGGAAGAAAGCGAGCAAATCGGCGTCAGCAGAAAGTTTAAAAGACAAAAGAGTCAAGGCATGTAGTTGATTTAACTATAACAAAGATTGTAATAAAAATGTAGCCCTAAAGATAGTCAAACCTGTCTCTCTCTGTCTCTCTTTCTTTCTCCCCCTCTCCGTGTATGTGTGTGTGTGTGTGTGCACGAATTCCCAGGGATCTTTTTGCCCCCCTTGATTTCATTACAGGAAAAACATGATTATATTTCTCAGACACCTCAGGAATTGGATATGTATTGGAAAAGTAATGAATTGGATGCTGCAAAGTGTAATGTGTAATTATTTTTTATTATACAAATAAGAATAGGTGCGATAATTATTATGGATCCTTTACATAATCAGTTCCCTACATAAGAAGTTTAAGAGATATAATATGGTTCTACAATGAAAACGAGAAAAAAAGAGACCCAGCAATCTCTATTTCTCTCTCTCTCTCTCTCCCCCCTCCCCCAACACACACACCTTGGGTGGAGGGTGAATATATAAATCTATTGGGCATCATTTTTGTAACGATAGTATATAATATAGTTTATTAATTACATATTTATATTTTTTTAATTTGCTTTATATTGTGGACTGTTAACACCAGGCCGACTGTACTTTTTTTTCGTCAGCCACACTGATAGATAGTTCATACGGACAAGAGAAAAGACGGGGGCAGTGGGGTGGGGGTGGGAGGGGGGGTGGGACGAAGGTAGCGGGCTGGTGACGACTCGGACGGATGTTGGCCAGAATGACAGTATTTTTAGTCGGAAGCGCATATCCGTACAACATGTTGTGCACACAATTCGACTGCGTAGAACACAATGTGAATAAATCTTCTTCATGCACAGAAGAGCGCTTACACTTTAGACCAATCAGGTAGAGCTACCCCAGCCCAGGTCATCGAATTGTGCGCACAACATGTTGTACGGATATGAACTTCGTTTTTAATCAGAGAGGGGGCAGGAAGAGGACACGTGTTCATCCCGGTGAATGCCGAGTATCTTATCCAGACTTACCATAACAAATCAGCTCAGCAGTAGAGCTCCCTTTCTGATGTCTGTCCAGCACTTGTCCATTGCTGGCCTGCCTATTAGCGTGAAGCTTGTGTCTATTGCCCCGAGTTACGGACGGATTGAAGACAGCTGCTATTATATTTTCTACGTCCGTGACAAATACCACTCTCTTGTTTGGTTTGTCTTGATCACGACGTGTAGAGTCGAGCAAACTGACATGCAATTTAAACATCCAGCTGTGCAACTACACATCGCGTGCAATATCCCGCACAAAACCAGCGGCAGGCGAGCGGGCAAGAAAAGAGAAAGACAAATTCAATCATTCTGATGTATACAGATTAAGTGATCTTGTCCACAGGCTTCCGTTTCGCTATTTTATACGGAAAAAGAAGTATGAAAAACTCTCTTTGCCTCTCTAGTAGTGAGGAGCTGAGCGGAATCGATGCCGTGGACAAGTATGCCGAGTCAAAGAGTGTTTTACTTTTTCATTCGTCATTTCCGGAAAAATAGCGCAGCCGAGCTGATGCCGTGGACAAAACCACTATGAACTAGAAAGACAAATTTGCCAAGTGTGGTCAAGAAATCAGACAAGACTTATCTCTCTGCCGAGTAAAGGTTAGACTTGACAAATCTATCTGCCAAGTAAAGGCTAGACAAGACAAAATCTATCTGCCGAGTAAAGGCTAGAAAAGATACAAGACAAATCCATCTGCCGAGTAAAGGCTAGAAAAGAGAAAAGACAAATCCATCTGCCGGGTAAAGGCTAGAAAAAGAGACGAGACAAATCTATCTGCCGGGTAAAGTTGGGAAAGAGGCAAGTCAAATCTATCAGCCGAGTAAAGGCTAGAAAAGAAAAATCTATCTGACGAGCAAAGGCCAGTTGAAGACAAGACAAATTTATCTGCAAAGTAAAGACTAGAAAAGAGACAAGACAAAATTATCTGCAAAGTAAAGACTAGAAAAGAGACAAGACAAATTTATCTGCAAAGTAAAGACTAGAAAAGAGAAAAGACAAATTTATTTGCAAAGTAAAGACTAGAAAAGAGACAAGACAAATTTATCTGTAAAGTAAAGACTAGAAAAGAGACAAGACAAATTTATCAGCCAAGTAAAGATTAGAAAAGAGACAAGTCAAATTTATCTGTAAAGTAAAGACAAGAAAAGAGACAAGACAAATTTATCTGCAAAGTGAAGATTAGAAAAGAGACAAGACAAATTTATCTGTAAAGTAAAGACTAGAAAAGAGACAAGACAAATCTATCTGCTAAGTAAAGATTAGAAAAGAGGCAAGACAAATTTATCTGCAAAGTGAAGACTAGAAAAGAGACAAGACAAATCTATCTGCCAAGTAAAGATTAGAAAAGAGACAAGACAAATTTATCTGCAAAGTAAAGACTAGAAAAAAGACAAGACAAATTTATCTGCAAAGTAAAGACTAGAAAAGAGAAAAGACAAATTTATCTGCAAAGTAAAGACTAGAAAAGAGACAAGACAAAAGTAAAGCCAAGTAAAGACTAGAAAAGAGATACTGAGTGGAGACCAAATAAGAGACAAGGCAAGTCTATCGTGTGATTTTAGACTGGAAAGTTGACGACAAATCTATCGTTCGAGTTAAAAGAAGAGAGGAGAGAAGACAAATCTATCTTCTGCACATAAACTAGTAATCAGACGAGACAAATCTATGTATCTAGTACGGGCTGGAAAAGATACGTGACAAACATAGCTTGGGAGTGAAGACCAGACAGAAGATAGTACAAATCTATCTGCAGAGTACAAACTGGGAAGGAGAAAGATAAAACTATCTGCCGGTTTAGGCTAGACAGGAGACAAAATTTTTATCTATTTCCTGAGTATTGGCAAAGATACGAAAAACGATGAGATGAGACACCTGTCATAATCAAATGTAATTGGTGTGCGGTCAGTGGTCAAAGGGAAATGACCGAATTAATTATAGAGAGGGGGTGAAGAAATAGAACATGGGTAGTACGTCATTTGTAGATAAGGTCAAGGATGCAGGCGATGACTGTGGTTTTTGATGACGTCATTTTAAGCAAGGGGGAGCCGTTGAACAACAGGAAGGCGGAGATAAACAGTAGTATACTAGAAAATAGAATATCACTGGTGTTTTTGTGAATGGGATAGAGAGAATCAGCGGGAATATATATACTAGGGGAGATGGTGGATATTGAGATGGAAAGATAATGGGCCATTGATGAAGATTAACACCGCGTTTTCGACTTACGGGTGAGAACTTATTTGTCTACGTCACTTAGCCGTTAATTTGACAATCAATCAAGGCAGGCGTATTGATAGCAATTGGGAAGCTGGGAAAGCAGCTGACGGGGGACTGCATTCCGTGCAGACTACCCAACTGCGAGGGAGTCAGGGGGATTCCACTTGAGCGAATCATTACCTACAAAGTACAACATGTCTAGATGTGGATCTAGTCATTTAGATATCCATATGGCTGCTTTGAAATTAAACAACGCTATATAAGCAAGGGTGAGTGATTAAAGTCAAAGAAAGATCTCTTGATGACATTGACAATGGACAAGAAGACGAGGAGCGTGACATTTATCCATTAGGAGAGTTTTGATGAATCTACCAGGAGTGATTGCCGAAGAATGCAAGATGCAAAGTTAAACTGTCATCTAGAGCTACAACTAGAGTTAATGTGTGAAATATAACTGTGATTGAATTGTCTGGGTGAGGCTGGGAGTTGCCAGCCCATCCTAGAGTTATATTTAACTGTGCCGACGTCACCTTGACGGGCTAGGCCAACTATAAATTTAAATTTCTGAGATACAGTAAACAGTCCAGATCTTGGAAATAGAAATAATTAGTTAGATAATTAGCTAGAATTAAAGTTAAATGATATTATGGGAAACCTAGATCTAGACTTATAATGAATACTATTGAATTTGGATTTGATGATGCTAATCATCCTTACTACATGAATAGATCTAGTCGAAATTGTTAGGGAACTAACGTAATTAAAGTGTGGCCCTACAGGCCTGATTGTTGAAATTTATTCGGTTTGTTTCTTAGTATTTGGCGTGGTCTGGAAGTGAAGGTTACATTTTAGTATTAAAAATATGCAGTCGAACATACACACCAAAACAACAGTAAAATACCAACACTTCCATCTATAACATCTGGATGGGATTATAACAACACCCCCTTCTTCAAACCTTTAAGTAAGAAAATCGGGCACAGTTAGTGCTTTGATCGGAGGCGGGGCCATGGCGCATTGTATGAAAAGAATGCTTGATATCATCATACTATAATGGAGCTAAGGGTAAAAGTTCTGCCCTCAAAAGCCCTTTTTGGGAGGGCTCCAAAATTCTGGAACCATTCTCATCGCCTATAACTCGACTTATTGTGGTGTAAGAGGATAATATAAAAATGCTGCTAACTCTGGGTAATTTGTTCATTTTGCATAATTCACACGTAAAATTCGCAACAAACACTTCCGACTCCATGCTTTTAGAACAGGGACACGCTATTATGATCTATTTTATTATCGTGAAGCAGTATAATCCACAGACTAGGGTATAATCTCATCGTTCATTCGCTGGAGGAAGCAAATTGTGGATTAACGAAAACATGGATCGCCTGTAAACTTTAGCGAAAAAGTGTAAACAAACTTCAGAGTTGGCGCGGAATCCGAGTCGCTACTGATTGTGTCATTGTATTTCTTTGTCTGTGGAAGGAACTTTACTTTGTGTCCTAGATCTAGATCGTTATAAGTAATAAAGATATTTCTCCCAGGCAGGGCCGGGTAACTCACCTAGTAATTATAATAATGATAAACGAGTGATGCTGATTTGTTGCTTTGCTACTGCGATTAAAAAAAACAACAACCCAGAGTTTTTCCCACGGCAAATAAGTGACGTCAATCAAGGCCTACAGCGATAGCTGAATAGAGAAAAAAATTCAATATTTTTCCGTATTTGACTTTGTAATTTTGCGGCACTGTTCAATACTTCCGTGCATTCTCCGCTAGGTGGCGGTGCGAAATCTGTGCATGCTAAACGCGCTAGCTGAGCTGTGACATCTTATTGGCTCCAGCATCTTTGGCATTGGATTGTTTCATCTGACGACACAGAACTTGGGTTCCCATGAAACTTTGACAAATGTATTTCTTATTTTGCCAGAAAGTTGCAAGGGATCATGGGCACTGGGTCAGTTGAGATAAATCATAACACAGCTGACGATAGGCCATGAAACGAAAGTCCTGCTTGTCTCTGCAGATTTGTTTGGTTACACAACCCTAGAATCTAATTAAGCTTTAGATCGGTTAATATTATTTTGTCAAATGTGCATATTCCTTGCAAAATACTGCTTTTCACATTTTTTTTTTTTTTGTGTTTCGTTCTTCAGAGAGTTTCAACTCTTCTTTTGGTGTTAATTTAATTTGACACCCAATATTCATCCTTTTCATTGTACAGACGAATGAAATTTTCTCCTATAATTAAAATGTATATTATTATTAGATCTACCAAAGAAAAAAAGTGCAAGATTTGAAATAACAATATTGGTGATTTGTGATTGTATTCTAGTTGTTTGTTTCGCCCGACCTCAGATATTTAAATTCTGCATCTCCGAAATGTAGTATCTTAATTTCTAATTCTATTTATTCTCGCCTCACATTCTCATTCTGAGGACTCATAAAATGGCGGTGCCTAGTGATGGGTGGCAAAGCATCATGGTCAATATCACAAATTTGAATGACGTAAGTGAATCAAATAAATGGACTAGGAGAGAGGAGATCACAAACAAACAAACCCCAAAATATACCTGCAAGGAAAAAGATAAAAAGAGAACAAGGCAAAACAGGACATACACAGAGAGAGAGAGAGAGAGAGAGAGAGAGAGAGAGAGAGAGAGGGAGAGAGAGAGAGAGAAAGAGAGAGAGAGAGAGAGAGACAGAGAGAGAGAGAGAGAGAAATAAACAGACTAGAGAAACTATATTAGACGAAAGGCAACTGGAAGATACAATAGCATG
The DNA here is from genome assembly GCA_963931925.1 of Onchidella celtica. Classification (NCBI taxonomy): domain Eukaryota; kingdom Metazoa; phylum Mollusca; class Gastropoda; order Systellommatophora; family Onchidiidae; genus Onchidella; species Onchidella celtica. Next base: position 12,414,253 of record OZ007580.1, on the reverse strand, counting down.
CTGAAGTGATACAGAATGTGTCATGTTCATGGTGAAAATTAGATATCTGTATCACAGTACACTGCCTGATGATTGTGAAGTGAAGGGGAAAAAAGTGCGACTTAGACTGAAGTTTGCCTAATTAGTGCCCACAGCATCAGCTCCGCTACTCTTACGGAAATGACGTATGAAAAACTCTCTTTGCCTCTACAGTGATGAGGAGAGGAGCGGAACGGATGCTGTGGACAAGTATACAGAGGCAGATAGTGCTTTACGTCACTGTCCGTCAAAGCAGCGGAGCGGATGCTGTGTGCAAGAGCAGTTAAGAGTATGTGTAATCTGCAAAGGAAATTAAAAAGTAATATTACAGCAAAAACCAGGTGAGTTGTACACGAAATGAATGGAGCTGGGTAAAAAAAAATAAAGGAAATAAATTCTCCTGGAAGATTACTCGAAAACGATGCAAACATTTTTGTAGGCAGTTTTTTGCACGGTAGTGTTGGACTGTTTGTTTGTCTCTTTGTTTTTAAATCAGGTCTAATTATTTCCTACGAAGCGAAAAGAAACAAGCTAAAAAAAAAAAAAATACGGTTACGGTCAAACAAATACAAAATTAGTTTAATGAAAAATCTGTTTTATAAGGTTTCATGTGAAATATGAGTCAATGTAACAATTTATGGTATATCCCACAGACAGTTTATTTTGATTCCACTCTTGATAAACATGACACTCCATAATCTTACTGTAATGGAGTCAGAGGGGGAACATGTAAGCAGCTAAAACGACGTGACTAAATGACCAAATATTAAGAAATTGTCTGTAATACCTCAAGTTTTGACCATCTGTTTTGACGCATCCATTTTGGACAAAATGAGTCTTCAATAATTATATATAATTAGTTACAATTTGTTTGAGCCGCAAAAAGGACACACATTTTGGTGGAATAAAATAGAAACGCATGGTCCGAATTTTGTTCTTGCCATCTTCATAATACATTGCTGAGGGGATAATCATTTTTATCAAATTGGTGATTTCTAATAATAATAGCAATACACAGTATTTAGATAGCACTTCATCCCGTGAACAACCATTCTCTAAGCGCTTTACAACATTTATATCATATAAATCACACACACAATACACAGGCATACTCGGGAAGAAACACAAAAATAGACATTCAGAGTGTAAAACGATGACCCTTCAGCTGATGTTTACAAGTCACAAAAATGTTCAGTCTCTCTTAAAGACAGGGGCAGAGAATTCCAAATCTGAGGCCCTTGAAAAGGCAACGATTTTTCACCCATGGTCTTAAGGTTAAGGCACATCTAAGGGATTTTAAACCGTTTAGTGTCAGCAGATGATCTAAAATGCCGTGATGGTACATAGGGAGTCAAACGATCGGTTAAATAAGTTTGTGGGTAGTTATACGTGTATTTGTGACACAGGGTAGCCAACTTATACATTATTAGTTTTACTACTGGTAGCCAGTGCAAGCTCTGAAGTAGAGGTATTGCATGATATATTTTCCTTTTCTTAAGGACTAACATTATTCTGTACTATTTGCAGTTTTTTAATTTCTTTCCTGCAGTAGTCCAATTCTGCAAGAATTTACAGTGTGATAATAAGTTCCATTAGTCTTTGCATCGAGTCTAGGTGTTGTCATTCGTGTGATCTAGATATAGATGTACGGTTGAACTTGATATTAAGAATTTACAAGTATTATCTTTCTCAGGTCGCTAGTTTATATAATGTTACAAAATAAATAAATTCACTAATATGAAAATTTACATCCACACTGTAGCATTAAAAGGTCCACCACGTAAGTAAACGTAAACATTATAACCAAATAATGTTGCACTCCCTACAAATGATTTATTTTCTCAATCCCCTCAGATCAATAAGAATAGTTCACTTTGAAAATGAGGTCAATACTAATTTACTACTAACCACCGATCAATGTTATTATAAGAACACGAATAAATATCATGCGCTCAGGTTTCATGAAAAATATTTGATAAGTGCCTTCATAATCGCAGTAGTGATACATTTTGATGCTTTGCCCCAAACTATAGAGGGTGTGTTCTTTTACAAATAATGCTGTTAAGTTTAAGATAGTGATCTCATTATCTTTGTCCTTTGAAAATACCTTCTCTCAAGTATGAGTAATAAACGCCCTTAAATGAGTAGCGTCTTTAATTAGTAGTTACTACACCTTCCGGAAATAAAGTTCGTTGTATAATGAACGTGCGATTCAGTTCGATGACTTGGGTTTGTTACAAAAATAATAAGGAATTCTTTGTTAGGTCATGAACGTACCCGTCCTCGTTTCAGTAATGACATAATTTATGTTTGGTGACCTATTGGAAAAACCGTTCAGTATCTAGCAAATTGCTTGAATGTCATGGGTTTTCATTGCAGTACGCGTAGTTCATCAATAAATTTTACGTGACATGAAATAATTCAAGGCAATTAACACCGCGAGAAAATCTAGGAAACGAAATGTAATGAATGATCCAACTCTCTTTCAGATTTCGCTGCACCAGAATCAAAACACTGCCATGGGTTTTAATTAACTTATAATTTGAAGACGATAGTCATGTATGTTGGAAAGTAGACTCACTAGCTAATTATATTTTCTGGTGTCCCATCGGCAATTTGGAATTTTGAAATTATTTACTGTTTTGTTTTGTGTGTGTTTTTAAATGTCTTTACTGAGTCCGCTATCCAATGATATGATAGGCTTAAAGAAAACAAAACATGCCGACAAACAGTAAGACAATCAGAGATGGGCTCCATTCAAATAAAAAAAGCCACTGCCTATTTGTATTTCCATTTCAGTGAATAGGTGCAGTCAATTGGAGCTTTCAATTCTGATAAATTACACCTAACAAGACAGCACAATGTATTGATTTAGTTCAGTTACATGAAGAAACCTGTCTAGGCTTCGATACTGCACCCGGGTTTTGTAAAAACAAAAAGTGTGTTCTTGTATTAAGAGGTTCAGTACTACACATCATTGGATCCACAGTCATCGAACTTCCTGTCAGATTTCTGTTGCCCATGCTCTGAGAAAACCGCTTTGAGCTGCGCCATTTTAGCATAATAAGAATAATGGAATTTAACATTACGTCCCAGTCTGTTATTTCCTCTGTGCAAGATGAACTTATCAGTCCTCAAGCCGGGAAAATAATCCTATCTATAATTTTCTATTTCATATGGCCGATTTTGATTTTGCCTGGGATGTTTGGCAATGTCATCAACATTATAACATTCTTTTCTATGGGTCTGAAAGATAGTATGACGGTCTCCTTTTTCGCACTTTCCATATCTGATCTGCTTTACCTGTGTGTTGCCTTGGTTAACACTGTCTGCAATAACATTGCATTTTCTGGACCTTGGCATCGAACATTGCCCGTCAACGTGCTCTCATTGGCCGGGTATGTCAACTGGTATGGAAATATGTTCCTGGGAATTGTTGTCTACGTCGCCGTTGCCAGATGCTGCTGTGTTGTTATGGCAATCAAATTCAAGAATGTGTTCACTATTCGACGGACAGTTGTGGTCACAGTCATACTTTCTTTGTTTTGCACGGCATGTCGTATTCCCTGTCTTACAACTTTTGGTCTTTCATGGCAGTGGCGGCCAAGTACAAATACATCTCAGTTAGCAATATGGTTGTCTGAGGACTATTTGGTGTTTAACACTATCACTGAGCTAGTCCTACATTTGATTTATCCAAACGTAGTGCTCTTTGTGAATGTTTTGTGCTTAGTTATCCTAACCCGTGCCCTGACAGCGGCATCAAAACTGAGACAGAAAATGACGGGAAATAACATGAAAATTAAGGACCAGGATGACAAGAATCTTGAAGTACTGAGTGCCAAAGAGATTAACATGATTCAAGCAGTTATTGTGACAGCGGCCTTTCTGGTGATGATGTCACTTGTTGTGTCTCTTCTGGCGTTGGCTGAGGCCATAGAACCCAAATTCTTTCTCGGGAAGAGATTTAAAGATTTATATAACATATCGTTTTCCATTACGAAGTCCTTTAAACTTCTGAATGCAGGAGTAAATATGTTAATTTATTGGAAATACAACTCCAAATTCAGAGAGACATGCAGGCTACTGTTCTCGCCATCTAAATAGAAAAGTCATGTAAATCTGTGAACCTCATTCGGATCTCATTTCTGGAAAGCTATCATGCCGTCAAGAAGAATAAAATACAGTGTTAACAACTATGTTACCTTATTCGTTTCACCAATCACATTATCAACGCGAGTTTAAGTTTGTCAACCTATGTTTCTGATTATAAAATAAACAATAATGCACAGGCTATGCAAAGAGAATTGCCTTGCCCTTGCCAGAATGGACACATTTTCTATTGCAGAATTTCATGTGATTTTAAAATTATCACCTGCACAAGACTTTTTTATGGCTTTCTGTCACTGGAAAATGGGAGTGTGAAGAGTTTGTAACATTGTCCAGTGTTAAACGGTTTCTGTCTCTCGATAGCGTTAAACATTCTCATTAGCATACAAAACAGCAGCTTTTGATATCTTCATATTCATGCAACTGAAACCAATTTTATTATTAGGCCCATTATCATGAGGAACTGAACAACGATAATAGCATGTTCATACCTCTACAGTATGCTTTGTGGGTGTTCAGTAAATCACTTAAGAACCCGATATAACCACAGCTTACAATATTGCGAAAGTCTCGAACTACATATGATCCAAAATAATAACATTAATACTGATAGTAATACTAATACTAATGATAATAATGAGAATACTAATTACGATAATTTTGATAATTATAGCTAGACCACTACTACAACTTATAAGAATAATGATAAAATATGGCTGCTAATTACCTAAAGAAATTCCAGCCATGTAGCCAACACCTTCTGTGACAAACATCCGAAGGTAAACAAATGAGGAGGCCACGTCGATTCATTCATTTGCTTATCTGTACTGGGAAACAAAATACTCGCTCGCTGGGCGGGAGGAGAGAACGTTGGTAAAGATTTTAGCTCGAAATCACACCTTCTGACATGATCCCAACACGTGTCGCTGGGCCTAGTTTTGAGCTAGAGCTCAAAATAGGTAAAAAATGTGACCCCGTGTCAAAATATTGTTACATACAGAAATGAAACAGTCATCCATTTTTCTATCACTTGTTAGCTGTTTGAAATCAAATTCCATGTATAAATATTTTATTTCAATTATTTCTGATGGCTTTTTCATGATCGATTTGCTAAAATCGACCCAAAAATCGTTCGACAAAGACACGAAATGCGGATGCATTTTTACCTGCAAAGGTTTTCCCAAACCCCTTCATGTCTATACGGTTTTGTTCGGAATTTGTGTAGGTTCGTTTGCTACCGAACGCGCATATATAATAGGCGACCTTTGCCCTGTAAATAGTGTGCATGTTTGTAAACAAAGAGCAGTGAAGCAGAAATAAGGTCGTGCGTTCGTGTCAACTGCGTGTGTGTGTGTCATGAACACATTAGGACTGAAAATGTAATGCGAGGTCATGCCAGTGCAGTAAGTTGTTTATTCACCGAGACGTCGCGTAGTTAGCCTTGACCTATTCTCGTGAAAAGAGTGTTTTGAGTGGGGAATTGTGTAGGTGGGGAACTGGATATTACGGAACAGTTTTTGTAGTCCGTCATTAGTACGGTGGACTAGGGTGAGGCACGGTGTTGTTTTTATTGAAACGCTTCGCGTCTCGCAGGTAACCTTGGTGCAGACAGAGGGAGCACAAGTAAAAATCTTCTGCAGAATCATCTCGCCAATAGAATTGGCAGATTTTAATATTATTCAAAAACTATTTCGAGAGCGGCCTTGGCTTTCGAACAAGGTCGTTGCCGAGTTGCAAAGTTGGGATGATCTGACCAATGAAATTTAGGGGTGATTAGTCCAGCCGGGGAAGTGATTTAGTAAAAATGGGCTCATGAGCTAGGTGGATTTTAGACGCATGCAAGATCAGCATTCTGCTTGTGAGTCGTTCTCGGCAGTCTTTCCTGCCTGAGGGGAAGAAATTCGTAGATAGACAGTTTGATGATACTGTCCTTGCCGAGGGAGCTAATGAAAGAGAGAGCTAGCCCATGTCCCTATACACCAGACCATAGCGTGTACAAAGCGAGAACTGGATCTCTCGGTCATACTTGTGACCGAGATAATGGTATGTCTTTTATTTGATCATATTTGTCTACCAGAAGTGTCCACCAGGAGTATTCACCTGAGTTGTAGGACGTGTGTTCCAGGAACTGCCGCCTGAGCAGAGTCACTTACCATAACAGAACTTTTAGAGCTGAATTTAGTGTGTTAGGGCGTTAAAGGAATTAACCCATATTTATTTGTAGAGTTAAGTAATTATTAGAGTTGAATTGTGTTTGTTTAAGTTGGTAAAGTGCCGGGACCTTTTACTTCGCATTGAGATTGTATTGCCATAATTATCATATGTCCTTGGACAGCGAGTCATATGACTTGCTAATGAAACTAAATTATAAAATTTATCCACTTAAAATACGTGGAGTGAAGTTACTAACAGAAGTGGGAATTTGCTCGTGTAATTAATTACCTTATCATTTATATGCAGTTGCTCTGAATATATGTAGACTCTAATAATATTGTTGCGGCCCTGCAGGCCTGACCTAAACAAAATTACTTTCGTGTTTTTTTTTTTTAGTATTTTGCTTGTGTGTGTTTGGTGTACCAGTCCGAGTGTGGGTTAGCCCCTCTCTTGCAGACGAGAGTTATAGCCCTAGGAAGCACCAACTCACCTCGTGACAGACTCTGTGTGTGTGTGTGTGTGTGTGTGTGAGAGAGAAGAGAGAGAGAGAGAGAGAGAGAGAGAGAGAGAGAGAGAGAGAGAGAGAGAGAGAGAGAGAGAGAATTATTCTTCACTGCCTACTTATGGAATGTTTTTACTGTACTTTATTTACTGTACACTGAACGAGGAAATAGAGAGGGAATTAGAAGCAACAGAGATGTGGTTTTTTTAAAAAGAATATTAAGAATATCATGGACGGAGAAAAAAAATCGAACGAATCAGTGCTATCGAAATTCATGTCTACTGCAAAATAAATTCAGTGAATGGTTATTATTGATTGAATGACTGTAGATGTCTCTTCTTCAGTGTGATGGGGAGCAGTTGGAGTGATTGCTGAAGTATTTTCAACATCATCCGAATATATATAAATATAAATATGTGTGTTATTATGGGTGAAATAGAAGTGTAAACTTAAAACGCGATTTTCTCAGTTTCTGTTTTTGTTGACTGGCTGAATTTAAAAATTCATAACTTTGTCCAGAATTGACCAATTTGAATGATTTAAAAAGCAAAATAAACAGAAATGATGGTACTGTTGTACTATAGGAGACCCGGGTATTTTTTGGGGTGTCTGGACCAAAATATTGAAATGAAGTAGATCTAATTTCAAAAATTGTTACACCCACCGCTTTTTATAAATTATACTGGATACCACTGGGAAATATGCAAGATCATGTTCTGAGGTGCCTCTTGGTGGGATTTACCATGTATTTCTCTCCACGTACACTCATCAGGGTGTTATGACAGTTGGCTATTGTGGACTCCTTGCATGCATTTAAACTTTCTTTGTAGTTTTTCCAATAACACTCTACGGTGTTAGTACAGGCCCCGGTATGTGGATCAACGAAATGTAGATTGTGATTCACCACAGGATGCTGATATGGTGGGTTCACCGGTAAGTTTGTGATCCCGTTATAGGACCACAAACCGTCGGAATGGATGATTGAACCAGGTGCAATATGGTCTTGTACTAGTGGCAAAAGCGTGTCCGCGGTTTTATCTGGAATTAAACCCAGAAAACCCTGCCCGGTCTCCCTGCACACTCCTCCAAAGACCCACGTCAAGAAACATCGGGTTTCAAAAGCAAAAACACTACTCATTACCAGATGTGGACAGATGCATGTCGCTGCATGTAGATGTGTTTCCAAGACAATGTCTTCATAGGTTGTGGTACAATATGTTCCTTTTCGGATATGGGCAAATATGTCTGCAATATTATGATAGACATTGAATTGTTTAAATGTGTTTTTCTGTCATGAACTATTCAGTGACCATGCAAAGGTTGCCCTGCATTAATTTTGTATTGCGAATCTGATGCCAACGGACTGAATCAAGCTCGACATCAACTGCATACAAAGGAAAAGAAGGATTTTTGGGGGCACATTTTTTTTTTTAGTGTAAAAAACAAAATTCGCCCAATTTTTAACAAGGTCTACAGCCTCTCTTACGGCTCGAATTTGCGTCAGCTTTTGAATGAAAGTGGCTTCCTTTGGACCTGCCGAAGGCTCTGTTTCAGATTTGCAGACTTGAAATGATGGACAAGTATTTTTCCGAGTTTGCTAATTTCGCCTACCGATCCTGTCTTTTCCAGGAATGCATGAGCCCATGACGTCATTGCTTCCTGCCGATCTGAAAATCATTGCCATTGCATGGCAATCTTTGCCTCGGACGCTGACGGAGTGCATTAAAAGCATTAATGTGCAAAGGGAATACAATAATACATGACCTAAAAACAAGCAAACAGACAGAGACAGAAATAACAAAAACTCTAAAGGGTGAAGCAAATCACATCCTAATAATGAACTATTATAACCATCCGTAATTGAAACTAATAAACAGATTTATCTCAAGCAACGCCGGGTATCTCAGCTAGTAAAGTAATATATTCCCAAAATTGCACGAGTTTAAACACGAAATATCATCTCCATCCAAACGCAGTGAGCACTGCTGCACACCCAAAGTGAATAATGTAAACCCATGCTGTAAATTTCCCAAATTTTCAATCAGGAAGACAAAACTAGATACCCAATCTGTAGCCAGTAAAATGGTCTACTTGGGCGTGTTGGAAAAATAGTACTAAAATTCACTATTCTGTTTAGACCACACTGTGTCATGTCACATGCAAAATTTCAGAAAGGTACTTTGAAAAAAAAATATTCCTGAATAAGGCCGTTCTTGTTTCATGAAAAGAAGTATGATATTACATTATATACAGTACATGTACATGTACATCTGTGTGGATAATTTAATACATGCAGTTTGTGTAACTAGGCGTACCACTTGGCATTGTGTGTGCATATTGGCGACATTAACTTATTCTGTCATTGCCTGGGACTTCAAGCACAGATGTTTCACACTGTGCCGTAAAAGAAAATATTTCCTTATATAAGCTCAATAAAAACGAATCTTAAAAATCATTTTTCACGCTTATTATGAAGATTTAATTCAAAATGACTACAGATTCATAGAGAATTGACCAAAATGAAGGAATTTAAAGGCGTCTTTGAAATTTGACCTTTTGACCTTTGACCTTCAACCGTGACCTTGAAACTGAAAATTGACAAGGGCATCCGGGTAAATCTGAATCAGTACATTAATGTCAATCAGTTTCCACTGCCAAATTGCTTCTAACAAACTGACGTCCTTAGTGACGTAGAGCGCAATTTCTGGTCACGCTTTTCGGTTGTATCCGATGGAAATGCATCTCTGCTTTTGCGACTCAAAAATTTTAAATATAAATAACAGTGTCACGAGCAGAATTCTGTGTTTGGGCAATAGAGCCCACGGTGTGTAGGAGTTCACAGGCCGAGATCCAGTGAGTAGTATTTGATGTGATCGGACCCTTAGGTTAAAAGGTGGTATTTTGGGGGTTAGTGGAGTTATGCCCTGAGGCGGTAGGTTGTACTAAGAATGCACGGAGATGTGAACTCATGGAGCACGCGTTTAGGGAGGGAAGCTCCACGGGGTTATTTCTGCTATAAAAGGGTTGATCCGCCATATTTTATTTAGAGACGGCTGTAGGCATTGCACAGGGAGGCGCTCTCGGCTCATTCTCCTGAGTCTGAAGTAGGAGACGAAACATAGACAACAGCCGAAGACAAAAGAGCTAACGTAAAGAACTAGCTGTTCAACGCCTTGTCGTACCGGGCCAAGGGTACGAAACGCGTCATTTGGATTCGCGCTCGCTATACGGCGAGCGCAGAATGGTAAGGTCCAGCCATTAGCCAGTGAAGACAGGGCTACCCTGACAGAGAAGAAATCCACTGTCAGCCATAAGGACTAACTCCCCGAGTCCAGAGATCTCCTTCGACAGGATTGATCGTTTAGACATCTAAGGAACCTTTACCCGAGTGTAGTGGATGAAGGCAGTAGCTATAGTGTTGTGATTAATAGAGTAGCAAGGAATGTGAGGAATTGTTAAATATCCATGTCGAGTAGTTCGACATAAATACTAGTAAGGAATTGTGCTGTATAAGTTAGAAGGCCATAACGGCTACAAGTTCAGATGTATAACATATTTGCATGAATTTATATGTGTGGTTGCCAGTTACAATTAGAAAAGTGCTAGTTAGTTAATTGGAATTATACCCTGGATGCTATATGATTACTATTATGTATTATGCAGTCAGAATTGTCATATTGTAATAATAAAGGCCCTCAGGCCTGACTAAATATATAACTTGTGTATTTTGAGTATTTATGGTATGCCTGTGCGAGTGTGAGTTGACCTCTTGAACAGTCGAAGGGCCATCTTCCCCATATCCCGACTCACCTTGCTCTTGACAAACAGTACGGACCGATTTTGTGTTCAAAATGAATGTGTCCACCTAACTCTTCGTCAAAAATATTATTGTTGCAGTACACCAGGTTTCGTAATTTTTGATGGGGTAGTCACAAAGTTTTAGCTGCTTACAGGTTCATCCTCTAGCTCAGTTTTAGCAAGATGACTCCCAGTCACACATTCCTTTGAGTTCACTGACTTGAAAAAAGCCATAAATAGTGTAATGCGTGCTTTATTGTGTCGTCTTTAAATATTCTAAGGGCAAAATGTGATCCCAGGGAGGATTTTTGACGCGCTTGGCATTGGTGTCAAGTCCACCTGCGTGACGATTTTTTTCCCCGTGTCAATTCCCAACTGGGACATATAAACTGCTTATTTTATATTTCTGCTTCTGTAACTGTATTGTTATGTATTCAATGATCAAAACAAATTTCCTTGTACACGGACGAATAAAATTTATCTTATCTTATAAAAAAATTTACAAGTTCTCTTTTTCTGCTTCTACTAAGGACTTAGAGGGTCCTAAATTTAATCAAACTTTGAAAATCTGAAACATAATTGACAAGATGGCTTGTGCTTGTTGTAGGTGTACCTTTCTGTGGCGTCAACTTCATGCGTGTGACAAAATAAAAATTAATTATATCTTGAAATCCTCTTCCCAAATGCAATTTGTATAGACAACTCCTATTTCTGACATCTCAACATCAAATAAGAAGTTTATAATTTTCGAAATAGGCTACAACATTATAGGGAAACAACATTTCAGAAACTGAAATTGTTACACGCATGAATTGACACCAGTGCTTCACAGATTTAAACAGCCTTCTACAATTTTCTTTGGCTCACTTTTATCACTAGAAAGACTGCAGCATGTACAAGAATTTGTATAAAGTTTAGAACAAAAGAATCTTCGGTTTTCTTGATTTTGCAGAGTTTTGGTGTCAGCATTCATGCGCGGGACAAAATCCAAGTCATGACAAAAGTGCATGTTTTGCGCATTTCATGCTATTAAACTTTATCATTATGCTGTTTTGACAGAAACAAATAGTAATTATCTTTTATTTAGACCCATGTAGAGTCTTGGTTGAGGTGGTTTATTTTTCAAGATTCTTGTCCTTGCCTGTTAAGCACCTTTTGGCAACTGGTCAAATGTGCAGTAAGGCTTGAAATGTATCGGTATTAAAATTTACGTAGCAGCACGCATGCTATTTCCAAATGATCAGTGAAGTTCCGACATATGCCCTAGGACTTGAATCTCTCCAAGTGCAAAAGTGTGGTCTAACTAGAGTGCTAAGAGCATCTTTGCCATAAAAGGCCTGGTCGCAACATGTTGAGATTTTATTCAGCCCGTAACACATTTTCTTTGTACTGTTGCAGGTTACAGCCCTACATTAGTTGTCTGAAAACTGAGCCACACAAGCCACTTGGCTGTAAGTTTGACTTCCAGCATGTGAAAACTTCCCCAAAATTCCAACATGCCTGCACCGACCGGGATTCGAACCCGGTACCTTCGGTACCAGAGACGAGTATTTTGCCTCCAGACCACCGTGTCCCCTATGTCAGTAAACTGAAAGGTCCGTTTGATCTGTTGTTCTAAACCAATTGTAAACTTATAAGTCGGCACAGTGGACCAGGCATCTATAATTTTTCGCACCCTGAGACACTTCAAAATGGATGTTACAGCGATAACAACAACAATAACAACAACAACAACAACAGCAGCAACAATAAAATATCGTTGAAAGGCGCTTGGTAAGCTTAAAATAAAGATAATGAGAATAATTGGTGGGGAAAGGGAGGGGGGGGGGGATTGGCTGTCGGCCCCCTATTCTTGATCCGTGTTTCTCGTTGTGCATTTCTTTCTCTGTCTGCCAATGCTGGTGTCATCAGACTTCATTGTTGGTAGGCACCAGGATGGAGAACAAGAAGACGTTAAAAAAAAAAAGGAGAAAGGAAAAGATTTTATCTCTACTATCTAAGGGCTCCCTCACACAGAGCACGTACAGATTGCGTTTGAAATATCCAACCATGTCCCTCGGAATCTGACGGACAAAAAAAACAACAACAACAACTCATAATCCCCGACAGGCAACGGAACATTGAGTGACCCACTTTGCCTATTAGCTGACAAGATGGTTGGTTGGTTGATGAAACGAACAAGGTAACACAGTTCGAAACATTTTATTTTGTTTCCTTGACGGTCTGATTGCTTTCCAGAAATGAGATCCAAATAAGCTCCACAAACTTACATGACATTTCTATTTAGATGGCAAGCACAGCCGTGTACATGTCTCTCGGAATTTGGCGTTGAATTTCCAATAAATTAACATATTTACTCCTGCATTCAGAAGTTTGAAGGATTTTGTTATTGAAAATGATATGTTATATATATCTGTATACCTCTTCCCGGGAAAGAATTTGGGTTCTGCGGCCTCAGCCAAAGCCTGTACACAGATCAAAAGTGTCATCATCATCAGAAAGGCCGCTGTCACAGTAACTGCTTGAATCATATTAATCTCTTTGGCACTCAGTACCTTCATGCCTTCAAGACTCTTGTCATCCTGGTCGTTAATTTGCGTGTTCTTTCCCGTCATTCTCTGTCTCAGTTTCGATGCCGCTGTTAGTGCACGGGTTAGAATAACTAAGCACAAAACATTAACAAACAGCACCACGTTTGGATACATCATGTGCGTGAATAGCTCAGTGATTGGGTTAACCACAAAAAAGGCGTCAGACAAATATATTACTAACTGAGATGTATTTGTACGTGGACGCCACTTCCATGCTAGACCAAATGTTGTGAGACAGGGAATACGAGATGCCGTGCACAATAGAGAAATTACTACAGTGATCACAATTGTCCGTCGAATAGTAAACACATTCTTGAATTTGATTGCCATTACAACACAGCAGCATCTGGCAACGGCGACGTAGACTACAATTCCCATGGAAATATCCAGGAAAATATTTCCATACCAGTTGATATATGCGCTCAATGAGAGCATGCTGACGGGCAATGTTCGGTGCCACGGTCCAGAAAATGCAATAGTATTGCAGGCTGTGTTAACCACGGCGATACACAGGTAAAGCAGATCAGATATGGAAAGTGCGAAAAAGGAGACCGTCATACTATCTTTCAGGCCCATAGAAAAGAATGTTAAAATGTTGATGACATTGCCAAACATCCCGGGGAAGACCAAAATCGGAAAAATTAAATAGAAAAATGTAGACATGATTATTTCCATCGCTCGAGGACTGACAAGCTCATTTTCCACGGAAGAAATAACAGACTGGGAGGTAATGTTAAATATCATTATTGTTAAGTCCTAAAATGATGCAAACTCAAAGCCGTTTTTCTCATAGAATGGGCAAAGGGATCTGACACAAAAATGTGGCCCACGACTGTGGATCATTTGATAAGTGGTATCGAACTCAATAATACAAGAACACTGTTTTTGTGTTTACAAAAGCCTGGGTGCTCTATCGAACTCTCGAGAAAAACAGACAGGTCTCCGACATGTAACTGACCTGAACTAACATAATGTAGCTGTTTCTTATTTATGCTGTCCTGACAGGTGTAATTTATCACAAATGAAGGCTCTAATTGATTGCATCTACTCACTAAATTTGAAATGGAAAAAGGCAGCGACTTTCATGTCTGGGTGGTCCACATATTTTGTTGTCTTCCTTTTTGTCGGCATATAATTTTATTATGGTTTAAGTAAGCCGATCAAGGGGACAAGGTGGTCTAGAGGCAAGGTGCTCGCCTATCATGTTACTGGCCGGCGGATTCGGTAAAAAAGATTGAAAAAAAACCCAAAAAACAATACAGCCAATAATTTCAAAATTCCAAATTTCGGGCGGAACATGAAAAAAAAAACAACTAGTTAACGAGTTTACTTTTCAACATGCATAACTATCGACTTCAAATTATAAGTAAATCAAAGAGAGTGGCAGTGTTTTAATTCTAATCTTGCGAAATCTAAACGAGAGTTTAATCATTAATTATTTGTTTGCCAAATTTTCTCGCGGTGTTAATTGCCGTAAATTATCCATCTCACATGTAAGAGTCATTGATTACCTACAAGTACTGCTATTTGCCAGACGTTGAACCGTTTTCCAATAGGTCACCAAACATCACTGAAACGAGAACGGGTACGCTCGTGACGTCACAAAGAATTCCTTATTATTTTTGTAACAAATGATACAGATAGCAAACTTAGGACTAAATTCAAAGTGCTGAATTGCGTGTTCGTAACGCATCGAACCTTTGTAATTTGGGTTGGGGGGGGGTATTTTACAAAGGTGTCGGAATGACGACATTTACTAACGGAGGGTGTCTTACTCGTGATTGGCAGAAGGTATTTTCAACGGACAAAGATAATCAGATCACTAATTTAAGTCTTCCAGTATTATTTGTAAAAGAAACTGTCCTCTACAGGATTGAGCAAAGCATCGAAATGTATCGCTACTGAGATAATGAAGGCACTGACTTAGCAAATAGTTTTCACGAAACTTGACCTCGAGATATTCATGGTCTTTTAATATAACATTGATCAGTGGTTAGTAGTACTCTAGTATCTACCTCATTTTCAAAGTTAATTGTTGTCGATGTGAGGGGGTTGGGAAAATAGGTCATTTGACGGAAGTGCCACATTATTTGGTTATTAGGTTACGTTTACTTAGGTGAGTGACCTGTCAATACATTACTACAGTGAACGTAAAGGTTCATGCTGGTGAATTTGTGACTTTTGTAACATTAAAATTATGAACTAGCCGACCCGAGAAAGATAAATCTTGTAAATTGTTTGTATCACGCCCAGTCGCATCTATATCTGGGCCAAACAAATAACAGCATCTGGATTCGATGCAGAGATGAATGGAACATATTGTTTCACTACAATTCTTTGCAGAATGCACCAGTTCTATAAAGTTGATTTTCGACCAGCAATATATAATGGTAGTGGAGGAACGAAGTTCAAGGCAGACGTTTCGAATTAGCTCGACCAAAATGCGACTCCTTTTTTACGGCTCAAAGAAAGCGTAACTAACGACATTCATTGAGGACTAAATTTTGTCCAAAATGGACGTGTCCTCTTAATTTATAGTCGAACATTGAGGCAGCACATACAACTTTTTGATTTTTTAGACACGTCACGACGTTTTAGGTGCCTACATGTTCCCCATTTGGCCCCATTATAGTAAGATTCTAGAGTGTTATTTTTTATCATGAGTGAAATCAAAATCGATTTTCTTGAAAACTGTCTGGCGGATTTAATTAAATTGTTGCATGAGCTCATATTTCACGTTATGAACGTGATTTTTCGTTTATGGAACTAATGTGGTATTTGTTAGACTGTAACAGGTTTTTTTTCTTTTGAGCTTGTTTTTTTGCGCTTTTTAAAGAAATTAAAAAAATTAGACCGAATTTGAAAACAAAGAAAACAAAACACAAAGAAACATCCCTACAGTGTCGAACTGAGCCTAAAACTGAAAACACCGATTTTTGCATCGTTTTTGAGTAATCTTTCAGAAGAATTTCTTTCCTTTATTTCTTTTCCCTATATCCATTAATTTCATGTACAGCTCATCTCCTTTTTGGTGTAAGTTTTCCTTTTAATTTCCTTTGTAGATTATATTTACTTGAATTAGGCAAACCCCAACCTGAGTCATATTTTCTCTTTCCCACCACGATCACTAAGCAGTGTACTGTAATGGAGTCATCTACTGTAATATTTTTCGTTGCAAAAGGCTTCTGAACCACTCAACACTCAGACTTCAAATTTTATGTGGTACATCAGAATGGATGTGAGAGTGCACAGTTTTTAATAGAAGTCTCAAATCGGTGTATTTTTTTTTATTGGAAATTTGTTGTTTCCCCAATTTTAGATCTATTTCGAGTCATAGTTCACCATTTTAAGGTTTCATTGAGCTGCGCATGCGCATTATGTTTGTTTTGAAAGACATCGAAAGTGCAAATCCTTACCAGAAATGAGTGCCTTGTGTGCTGGTGCGCATGAAATCTGTGGTAAGGCTCTAGGATATGGGAAGTTTTCTAGACCGAAGAGAGAGGGCGAGAGAGATAGCTAGAACGGTGGGTTCACAGATTTACCCGGACAATGCCGGGTGCCTCAGAACCAAAAAGCGTGATCGAAACTTTCACTCGGTGACTACTTCGCCCCGTCTTCGTTCTTCGCCATTCTTAAAACTTTCTTCACACATTGTTGGTCGAAAATAAACTTTTAAACATCACATCCATATATTTTGTAAGGATCCGTAGTGTGAAAATAAGTTTATTGGTATTTGCATTGAATCTAAGCTCCGTTATTAACGTGACCTAGATCTAGATCTAGAGTTGGGCTCAAGCAGCCGGTGTCAGTGAGTGTTGCGTAGCGCTCGAAAAATGATTGTTGAACCAAGTATGAAATGTGTTCAGGTTGTTTCAAGAAGTTACTGTTGCAGTGCCTTTTGAAAATTGTAACAGCTTTGTCAAGTCGCCTAAGCATAGTGAAACTATGAGCACATCTGGCATTAAAGCATCTGTCAGAGAGAGAGAGGGGGAGGGAAGGAGAGATGGACGAGAGGGGTTGCTGTGGAGGACAAAAGGGGGATGGAGATTGGAGGGAGACAAGGGAGATACATAATATATTGGGTGACAGGGTAACGGGAGTGGGAGAGAGAAAGAGATGGGATGGATAGGAGAAATTGGTTGGGGGAGGGGTCTGGAGAGGGAAGGAGGGCGGATTCAGGTTTATCCCTTGGCAAGGCCTCATCTAGGCCTGCCCAGTTTATGTCAAAATACGCCCTTGGTACCGTTCGTAGAGCGGGCCCTTCAGCTTGTTTTTACCATAAAGATAAAAAATTCTCTATCACTTCAACATGATATTATATCCACGAGTTGCCTTTCATCTCATTTCTCTAGAGTTGTTTCGTCAGGTTCCCTAAAACTTAATAATTGGTTTTGATTACTTTTCGGGAGAAGCCAAAAAATTGTTTTATTCACTTTTCGAAGTTTTGACTTACTTCAGTCTCAGGGAACAGTGACGGTTTGTTTCGACCTCATCCCCCCCCCCCCCCCCACCCCCCTCTTTCGTCACATCAAACTGTGATGATGTCCATGATGCTTTGCCAGCCATCACTAGGTGGCGCCATTTTATGAGTCCTCAAAATGAGAGTTTGCGGAAAGACCAAATAAAGATTAAAATACAACATTTCGAAGAAGTAGAACGTGTGTGACGTCATGCGAAAAAAGGGAACAAGAATGCAAAACAAAATCGAAAACATAATTATTTCAAACTATTGAGATCTTTTTGTTTCTCGGGGGCCTCAGCATAATGCTGTTGGCCCCAAGTTATTTCAAATCCTGCCCATTTTTTTTTTTTTAACTCGTTTTAATTGTATGAGAAAATTTGGTTCGTTTGCGCAATGAAAAGGGCGAAGTTTGGGTGTAGAATTAAATTAACATCAAAAGAAGAATCAAAACTCGCTGGAGCTCGAAACATGGGAGTGCTAAAAAAACACAAAAAAACAACAACGGGGAAAAAGCAGTATTTTGCAAAGAATTATAGCATACTTGACATTTTGTTAACAGATCTAAACTGTGATTAGATTTCTTTACGGGCTGAGTTACCGAACTTAATGCAGGGAGTCAACCAGTATTCATAAAGACCCATCCCACCCTCTGTCCTATCTTTTTGAACTTCTCCCTTCAAACCGACGTTTTCGGTCAATTTCGACAAAAACACAAAGATTCCAAAAAAGCTTCGTTCCCACCGCCGTCACCCTACTTAATCAAACCAGCTCTAAAAATTCGAGATAGGTCTGCCTTGATGAGAGAGATCGAGAGAGAGAGAGAGAGAGAGAGAGAGAGAGAGAGAGAGAGAGAGAGAGAGAGAGAGAGAGAGAGAATATACACATGCATGTTTATTTGTTCTATCTTAAATATGTTACTTTTATGCCTGACAATTTGTTGCACAAGTTCCTGTTTATGGGATAATAAAGATTTGTTGAACTTGAACTTGAACTAGGATTTTCGTTTCATGGCCTATTGTCAGCTGAGTTATGATCCCTTTGTCAAGTCTAATTTCCTGTCTGTACTAGATACATTTGTCTTGTCTGATATGTAGTTTATGCACAGCAGATAGATTTGACTTCTTTCCTCTCTTCGCTTAAATAGGATGAAAGATTTTTGTTTTGTCTACTTTCTAGTCTAAAATCGGATGATAAACTTGTCTTGTTTCCGTTCTGGTCTTCACTCGGTTTGTCTTTTCTAGCCTTTACTCGCCTTTGCAGAGACCCAGGCCCTCACCCACGACAGAGAGAAATGGAGGAAGGAGGTGTACAGTGCACCAAGGCGGCGCCCCGACGACACCGCAAAGAGTTAAGGGCGACGACGACGACGACGACGACTCGGCAGAGAGATTTGTCTTGTGTCTTTTCTAGCCTACATTCGGCAGATAGATTTGTCCTGTCTCCCGTCTAGACGAAACCCAAAAGACAGGCTTGACTTGTCTGCTTTCTAGCTGTTGCTCGGCAGATGGATTTGTCTTGTCCCTTTTCCAGCCTATATTTGCCAGATAGATTTGTTTTGTCTCTTTTCTAGCCTACATTCGGCAGATATATTTGTCGTGTCCCCTTTCCAGCCTATATTTAGCAAATAGATTTGTTTTGTCTCTTTTCTAGTCTACAATCGGCAGATATATTTGTCTTGTCCCCTTTCCAGCCTATATTTGCCAGATAGATTTGTTTTGTCTCTTTTCTAGCCTACATTCGGCAGATATATTTGTCTTGTCCCCGTTCCAGCCTATATTTGGCAGATAGATTTGTTTTGTTGTCTTTCTAGCCCCATCTCTTTCCTAGCTTATAGTCGGCAGGTAGATTTGTCTTGTCTCATTTCTACCCTGCAATCGGCAGATAAATTTGTTTCACCTCTTTTGTGGCCTATGTTCGACAGATAGATGTGTCTCATCAGTATTCTCTTCCCTAGCCTATATCCGGCAGATGATTAAATTTGTCGCGTCTCTTTTGTAGCCTTTACTCGGCAGACAGATTTGTCTTGTCTTTTCTCTAGCCTATATATGGCAGATAGTTTTGTCGTGTCTCATTTCTAGTCTAACGAGAACAGACAGATGTTTCTTGCCTCATGTGTAATATGTGCTTGGCAAATTTTTCTTTCTAGTTCCTACTTTATACTCGGCAAAGAGATGTGTCTGTCTTCTTTCTAGAACACACTTGACAGATAGATTTGCCTTTCCCCTTTCTATTCTCTAGTCGATACAAAAAATTTGCCCTTGTCTGCTTTCTGACAAGGGTGGTCTAGAGGCAAGGTGCTCGCCTCTCATGCCAAGGGTCCCAGGTTCAAAACCCGGGCAGTGCAGGCATGTTGGAAATTGGGATTTTTCTCATAATTTCAAGTCCCTGATCCTATTGGGGGATAGGATCGAGTACCTAGTCTTCTCGGATAAGAGGACGAAAAATTCGGAGGGCCCGTGTGCACGTTGCGCACGTTAAAGACACCTTGGCAGTTGGAAATCGTAAAGAGCAAGCCGAACAGGCCGCTGCCCGGGCAAAATTGAAATTAATAGATTAAAAATGTATCCATATCATCCCCCCACCAGCAACAACAAAATTTAGTATTCATTATTAAATATATATTGTTATTAATAAACATTCAAATATTATTTGAGTTGTGAGTCGTGAGTTGTGAACTGTTGTGAGTTGTGAACTGCGCCTTACAGGCTGCGTTACAATTTGGTCTGAGATAGAGAGAGAGAGAGAGAGAGAGAGAGAGAGAGAGAGAGAGAGAGTGAGCGAGCGAGACAGGGAGAGAGGAAGAAGCAGTGTAGTGTGTTGAGCGCTTCGCCGGCGCTCCATTCTGCTCTGTGGTTGACAGGTTGCTTCTGTAAAGCGCAAAGAGCATTAAAAAAATGGATATGCGCTATATAAATGCCATCCATTATTATTATTGATTATTCGACGGACTGTTTTGTCTTGTCTCCTTTGTAAGTCCTTACTTGGCAGATGGATCTGCCTGTGTGTCCTTTCTAGTGAGAGTCTATACCAGTCAAATAAATTTCTACCTCATTTCTAGTCTGCACTAGAAGGATGGATATATTTTACTCTGCTGTTGCTCATTTCTTATCTCCATTATGCATGAAAATTTGCCTTAAATTGTCTCCTTGGCTACCGTCACACAATTTCCCCCCTTGTTCTGTCTGTATCCACGGCAGATAAACTTGTTTTTGTCTCCTTCCCAGCCATTACCTCACAGACAGTTTCGACCTGACACCTTTCCATTTCTACTTGGCAGACAGATTCCACTTTCTTATTCCCAGTTTTTACTAGGCAGACAAATATGCTTAGATTTCCCTTGCTCGTTTCTATACTGTTCTAGGCAGTCAGATCTCTTTTTCATGCTCTAGTTCGTTCTAGGCAGAAAGATATGCTGTTCTCTTTTGTAGTCTTCAGCGGTAGACAGATCCAGTCTCCTTTCTCTTTTGTACACGGCAGATGGAGTCGTCCTGTTTCCTTCCTAGTTCAGACTCAGTAGAATTATTTGTCTTGTGTCGTTTTCAGTTTATATTTGGGCGAAAGAAATGGCCTTTTCCTGTCGGGAAGTTCAGTGACGGATTTAGGCATAAGCTAAATATATAATAAGCTACAGCTTAGGGCCTCACCAAATGTCAAACGTTATTTTTTTTTTTTAAGGTGGCCGGGGGGGGGGGGGGGGGAGGAGCGGAGACTAAAATTTCATGAGTTCTCTAGTATGTTATTGATATTAGTTCAAGTCATGTTTTAAGACCCTTAAACATGCAGTACATGTACCTCACTCCCTATTATATTTTCAGGTTGGTCCTGATGAGACCTTCCCCTGTACCTTGTAATAAACAAGGGGTCTCCAAGCTTTATGCCGCTTTGGTGACTTCGCTCAGCAACTAGATTTGTCTGGTTTCAATTCTAATCTGTACGCGTGCAAGAACACAGGAGACATGAAGAAGAGTATGGACTCATAACCAAGGTACGTGGGCTTTCCAAGATTATCCTCCTCGGGGAACAGTTCAGAGGGAAGAGGAGACGGGGAAGACAAAGAAAGAGCTGGACGGACAACTCGCTGAGTGGACTGGAAGGAGCTTTGCCCAGACCCCAGGCACTAGCACACAAGCGTGACTCTAAAGGGTCATGGAAGCAGTGAGGATGATGGTGGTAGTGATGATGACGATGAAGATGACGATGATGGTGGTGATGATGATCATGATCATGACGATGATAGCGGTGACGATGATCATGGCGGCAACGACGATGATAATGATGATGATGATGGAAATGATGGTGACGACGATTATGATGATGATGACGTTGATGAGGACGATGATGAAGACGGTGTCGATGATGATGATCAGATATGATTGAAAAGAGATACGAGTATAGGAGACAAAGTTATTGGGCCCACAGTATATTTCAAACAATCGCACTATTTGGTGAATACTGTCAGAACCTCCAAATAGGACTAATAATGTACCACTGGGTCAAGCACTCAGTGACCTCGTAAACTAGAGCTGGAAAGGATGAACAACGGTGGAAGAGAGACCACATGTTTACTACGTCAGCTGTGCTCTGGTGACTAAGAGAGCGGGTGAAAAGCGGTGTTTCTATTGCGTCATGGATAACCGGTTCGGGCTGGAATAGAAAGGGGGCGCTGTTTACATACATCACATGGTCAGCCTTTGGAGAGCTGTCCAAACAGTAGGGGGGATGCCGAGTTTGCACACTAATGTCGACGCTTGGAATAGGGTGGAATATAATAGCCTGCAGCTAACTAGTCCGGCAGAACCAGACGACTATATCCTACCGTGATGGTCTCTCAGCTCTTTCAACATTTCCGCTAGAGGAGTAAATGTTTCAGTGGACCAACCACAATGTATCGTGCTTGATGCAAGGGGCTAAAGTGAGAAGAGAACCCAGGTCCAATGTACAATGATATGCACGCTTGAATTGGATTTTCCTGGCCTTCACAATGGTATGACCTAATATTTCATCATGACATAAGATGACATCAGGAATGCCCACCTGAGATCGCAGAATCAGATCCAGATTGACAAGAACAGCGATCCAGTGTATTCATCTTTGACAGAGAGTGTGGAATATTATTTTGAACGAATGGAATTAACCATGACTGTATCTCTTAGGAGATTTACACAGTTATAATTTGTAAACTTAAATTATTGCCTTGTGAGACTGGGAGTTGCCAGGATATCACATTTTTATGCCATATGAAGATTGTGTACTTCTGAACTATTGCAAAGTTCAGGCCCTTGACCTATGAGGCAAATAAGGTCCCTGTGACGGAATGTTAAGTCAGTATTACTAGATCTATATATTATTGTAAGGGGTTAATAATTCAGTGGGGGAATTATTTGTGAGAGTACTTAAGCTAGATTAGATTACAGAACTAGGTGTCCATTAGATCTATATTGAATTGCTATTGATATTGATTTATTATATTGATTTCACATCCCTATAACTTGCTTATATATCCTTGTTTAATTATCGTGATTAAATGGTTGTGGCCTTGCTGGCCTGACCGTTAAAATTTACCCATTTGGTTATTTAGTACTTAGTATGTTTGTGAGTGTGGTCTAGCCCCTCTTTATTGCAGTCGTAGTAGATTCCTTTGGTAAAGTGCTGAACCCACGATCATAACAAATACCGTCATCTTCTCGAAGAGGTTTTACGGGGTGGTGAGAAAGGCGTCTCATACTTAAGGGTGAAACTTGCAACATTTCTGATGCTTCTGAAGGTAATTGGACCTCATATTGAAACTACAATTTTTAGAAAACCTCTGGGTCCAGAAGAATGTCTTGTGGATTGCAAATAGGACATTTTAGTGCAGCATTTCTTAAACTTTTTTTTTTTTTTTTTGTGGGACTGGGGTTGGGAGTGAGTGGAGGCCACATATAAGAGTGGCATTGAAAATGGGGCCACTCCGTTAGGCAACAAAGATTAGATAAGTTCACCCCCCCTCCCCCCCCCCCCCCCAAAAAAAAAAAAACAAACCCTGAGGGAATGGAAAGGGAACGGAAATGGATTTTACCGATTTTATACCCTTTAACTGTCTCGTCTATCAGATTTCTCCCTAAAGGCTTTGCTGTGACAGTGAGATAACCCCCTTCATCCTGAGACGTTCCAGTTGTCTTCCTTTGGTGAACATGTCACACTTTTCGAAATGATGTCATCAGTAATAATTTATGGTGTATGTGTTGAATTCGGGTTGAAAATTGCTCATGAATGTAGAAGTCAGCAGTTTTGTAAAATTGAAATGATTCAACAGCTGGAACGTTTAAACTGTTCT
This sequence comes from Onchidella celtica, assembly GCA_963931925.1. Classification (NCBI taxonomy): domain Eukaryota; kingdom Metazoa; phylum Mollusca; class Gastropoda; order Systellommatophora; family Onchidiidae; genus Onchidella; species Onchidella celtica. The sequence goes on along the minus strand of OZ007580.1, from coordinate 12,390,302 downwards.
TGTCTATCGTCGTCATCTCCCCCCGCACTGTCAGTAAATATTTTGTTTCCCAGTAGAGATAAGCAAATGAATAAAACCACGAGGTCAATTAGTACGCCGCTGATCTGTTTAGTTTTTTCTTTCTTTACCTTCGGGTTTGTTATTTTCAGAGACACGATGGTCTAGACGCATGGAGCTCGCCTCTCATGCCGGCGGTACCGGGTTCGATCCCCTGAGTGTTCGGTGCAGACATTTTGGATTTTTTTTTGCGGGGGGGGGGGGGAGAATTCTTGTCGAACAATCCCGCTGCCTGGGGAAAATTCCACAAAAACTAATTTCTACTACAAAAACACACAGAAACAAGAAGAAGAAAAGTAAAAGAAGAAAAGTGTGGTGTAAATGCCAAGTGCAGCGAAGCTCCTAAAATAGAAGACATAAAACACCTTCAGATTTTTGGCGGAGAATATTTTGTCTAATATTTCTTTAGATAATTAGCAGCTATATTTTATTATTATTATTATTATTATTATTATTATTATTATTATTATTATTATTCGTAGTAGCAGTAGTAGTAGTAGTAGTAATAGTAGTAGTAGTAGTAGTAGTAGTAGTAGTAGTCGTAATATTATAACTACAATCATTAAAATTACTATTATCATCATTACTATTACTATTACTATTATTATTTTGGGTCTTTTATACTTCCATACTCTTGTAGTACAGTAGTATCAGTTGGGGCATGATGGGATTTTTAAGTGATTTACCGAACATTCCACACCCTACCATCGAGGTATGAAAATGCCTTTTTTGTTGTTCAGTTTTTTATGCTAGAAGGCTTAACATTGGTTTGAGTATCTCCTGTGGTGCATGAAGATGAGAAAGTCAAGACTTGCACTGTTTTGTGTGCTGGTGACAATGTTTAACGCCATCGAGAGACAGAAACCATTTAACACTGGACAATATTATTAACTTTCCACACTCCCATAATTTTCCAATGACAGAAAGCCGTCGGGAATTCTCGTGCAGGTGATAATTTTAAAACCACATGAAATTCTGTGGTAGAAAAGTTGATCCACACAGCCAAGGCAATAATGTTATTCTCTGCAGTGTCTTTTTATTTTATAACCAAAGACATAGGTTGACATAATTAAACTCACATTGTTACATGGTTTGTGAAACACCTACGGTAACACAGTAAAATTTTGTTGTTGTTATTCTTGACGGGCCGATAGCTTTCCAGAAATGAGATCCGAGTAAACTGTACATAGTTACATGACTTTTCTATTTAGATGACGAGAACAGTCGCCTACATGTTTCTCTGAATTTGGTGTTGTATTTCCAATAAATCAACATATTTACTCCTGCATTCAGAAGTTTAAAGGACTTTGTTATGGAAAATGATATGTTATATAAATCTTTAAATCCTTTCCCGTAAAAAAGTTTGGGTTCTATGGCCTCAGCCAAAGCTAGTACAGATATCAGAAGTGTCATTGTCACCAGAAAGATCGCTGTCACAATAACTGCTTGAATCATATTAATCTCATTGACACTCAGTACCTTCAAGCCTTCAAGATTCTTGTCATCCTGGTCCTTAATTTGCATGTTCTTTCTCGTCATTTTCTGTCTCAGGTTTGATGCCGCTGTCAGGGCACGGGTTAGGATAACTAAGCACAAAATAGTAATAAAGAGCACCAAGTTTGGATAAATCACGTGGAGGAGTAGCTCAGTGATAGTGTTAACCACAAAATAGTCCTCAGACAACCACATTACTAACTGAGATGTATTTGTATTTGGCCGCCACTGCCATGACAGACCAAATGTTGTAAGACAGGGAATACGAGAGGCCGTGCATAATAGAGAAATTGCTACAGTGACCACAACTGTCCGTCGAATAGTGAACACATTCTTGAACTTGACTGCTATTACAACACAGCAACATTTGGCGACGGCGACGTAGACTACAATTCCCATGGAAATATCTAGGAAAATATTTCCATACCAGCTGACATAACCACCCAAAAAAGAGCACGTTGACTGGCAATGTTTGATGCCACGGTCCGGAATATGCAGTGTTATGGCAGACTGTGTTGACCACTGCTATACACAGGTAAAGCAGATCAGATATGGAAAGTGCGAAAAATGAGACCGTCACACTATCTCTCAGACCCATCGAAAAGAATGTTATAATGTTGATGACATGGCCAAACATCCCAGGCAAAATCAAAATCGGATAAATGGAATAGAAAATTATAGACAGGATTATTTTCCCGGCTTGAGGACTGATAAGTTCATCTTGCACAGAGGAAATAACAGACTGGGACGTAATGTTAAATTCCATTATTCTTAACTGCTGAAATGATGCAAACTCAAAGCAGCTTTTCTCAGAGCATGGGCAACGGAGATGTGATAGGAAAATATGTTCGATGACTGTGGATCCTTTGATATAATTATAGCACCAATAATACAAGAACACAGTTTTTGTGTTTACAAAATCTTGGGTGTTCTATCGAAGCCTAGAGACAAACGGACAGACCTCAGACATGTAACTGAGCTGAAGTAAAGTAATGTTGGTGTTTCTTATTTATGTTCTCCTGTCAGGTGTAATTTATCAGAATTGAAGGGTCCAATTGATTGCATGCACCTAATCACCGAAATTGAAATGGCAATAGGCAAAGACTTTCATCTCCAAGTAGGACACATATTAACTGGTTGTCTTACTTTTTGTCGGCATATTACTTTTTAATTAAGCCTATCATAAAATCATTGACCAACGGAGCGGGTAAACAGATTTAAAATTAGAACAAAACACAAAACAGACCGAAACAGAAGATCAAACATTTTTAAAACTCCAAATTTCAGACGTAACATCAATTAGCTAATGAGTCTACTTTTCAACATGCATAAGTATCGACTTCCAATTATAAGTTAATCATAGCGCCTGCAGTATGTTTGATTCTGATTAGATGTAGCGAAATGTAAAAGACGGTTTAATTATTAATCATGACGTGTTTGCTAGATTTTCTCGCGGTGTTAATTGCCGTCAGTTATTCCATGTCACATGTAAAATCTATTGATAACCTACACTACTGCAACGAAAAACTCACAAGATTAAAGCAATTTTCAGATTCTAAATGGTTTTCCCAACAGGTGACTAATCACAATGTACCATATATGAAATGAGGACGGGTACACCATGATGTCACAAAGAATTCCTCATTATTTTTGTAACAAATGGTGTAGAAAACATACTCAGGATTAAACTCAACAAACTGAATCGTGTGTTCGTATTGAACTTTTGGTCCTTTTTTGTTTTTGGTTTGGTTTATATTACAAAGGTGCAGTAAAGATGTTGTAACGAAGCCACTTATTAAAGTAGAGGTGTATTATTCATACTTGGGAGAAGGTATTTTCAAACTACAAAGATAAGAAGATCACTATTTTAAATCTTCCAGTATTATTTGTAAAAGAAACTGTCCTCCATAGTATGGGACAAAGGATCAAAATGTATCACTACTGAGATTATGAATGCACTTATCAAATATTTTCAAGAAACTTGAGCTCATGATATTCATGTATTATAGATATTCAATAATATTAATCAGTGGTTAGTAGTAAAACTAGAATCATTTTCAAAGAATTAATATTTATCTTTGATCTGACTGCCTTGAGAAAATGAATTAATTGACGCGAGTGCATTTGATTGTAAAGTAAAAGTTTATTTACGTGAGGGACCTCTCAATTCTACAGTGAACTTAAATTTTCGCACTGGTGAATTTATGTCTTTTGTAACATTATATAAATTAGGCGACCCGAACATGGTCAAGATAATTCTAGCTAATTCTTGGTATCAAGCCCAGCCGTAAAAATTGTATTTCTATATCTAGATCACACTGCTAACGGCACCTGGATTCGGTACCAAGACAAATGGAACTTATTGTTACACTAAATTAAATCCTTACAGAATGCACCAGTTTGAAAAAGTTGATTTTAACCCTAGGAATAGAACGTTTTGATTTTACTCCACCAAAATTCGTCTATTTCGTGTGGCTCAGAGAAATCGTAACTAATGATAATGAAGACTCATTTTTGTAGAAAATCCATGTATCCTTCCAATTTATCCTCAAAAATTGAAGCAGTAGATACAAATTTTTAGTTTTTAGTCACGTAGTGACGACATTTTAGGCGCCTAGAAAAGAGGCAAAAAAAGAGGCCCTCTAGCTCCACTACGGGATGATTATATGATGTCATTTCTTTTTCCATCGTGAGAGGAATCAAAATTGACTTTTTTGAAAACTTTCTGGTGGATTTATTTAAATGGCTGTTGTTATAAGTACGTAGGCACCCCAAGCGTTTTGCCCTTGGGGCGCCTACGTATACGTACCTATCCCTAACTCCGTCCTTATCCCCAGCCCTAAATCTTATCGAATCGCTAACCCTGCGCCCTACCATTTCAACCAAAAAATACAGGAGGAAAATAAAAAGACTCATTAATAAAGGCTGTTGATAGGAGTATTTCTGAAAGAATAATTAATTAGGGCTGTATTTGGGAGTACTTCGAAAGGAGCTGTCTAGTCCTGGAGTCACAAAAGGCTTTGAACTACGTACCCTTAGGGCAAAAAACGTGGGATGGGGAGTGGGGGAGCGTAGGTACTTATAATAAAATGAGTTCATATTTCACATGAAACCTTATAAAACTGATGTTACATTTATGGGACTAATGTTGTATTTGTTGGACCATAACCTGTTCTTGTTTTTAGCTTGCTTCTTTGCGCTTTGTAAGAAATAATTATTAGACCGGATTTGAAAACAAAGAGGCAAACAAGCAAACGAACTAACAATCTTACAATGACAAATTGAGCAAGAATCTGACTTTAACAATTTTTCATAGTTTTCGAGTAATTTTCCAGGAGAATTTTTTTCCATTCTTTCTTTTCCCCATCTCCATTCATTTCGTGTACAGCTCCTCTCGTCTCGCTGTGTGACGTATTTGTTTTATCGAGGGCATACTATATCATTCATGTTGGAGTAGTTGCGCAAGGTTGGCCTTGGAGTGACGCAATTGTGTGACGTGTCTAAGTGCGATTAGGTGGCCTTCATGCATCCCGTCGTTTCTGGATTTCCCGTTCGTGAACGTTCTATCTGGATGGGTATATAAGGATGGCAAGCTAGTGAGGGTGTGTGTGTGTGTGCAAGACCCAGTCAAAGTTTTGTCGGTAGACCTGCTTGCCTTCCCCGTAAGTAAGTTGTGAGATATCCAGCGTTCATCTACAGCTATTAAAAGTTAACGTTAATCGTTCATCGGACCCTGTTTCATTCATTTCTACAACGGTTCGAGACAGTTTCATTTTTTAAAGGGTAGCAGTTCAGATCATGTAATTCTCCCTATCATAACGTGCTGTAACTTACATCGACTGTTACATATTTGGGGCTCGTCCGGGATACGATCAGATCCGATCAGATTCAATCGAGACCATGGAAGTGTTCATAAAGTACAGTAAATTGTGTAACGATCATCGAAGATGTTATGTGGTGATAACAAACAAAGAGAAGTCAGTTGTGGCCGGGAAGATAAGCAACTTTATCCTGGTAATATTTACAGGTCATCAGTTATATACAGTATCGTAGTAGATGTACACAATAATGCATAGAGTAATGAGTGTCACCAAATATCAATAAAGATAAAGTCATTCACACACTTTCATACTTTATAATAGGTGACCTAATGTATTACCAACTTACTGAGAGTAATGCAACATGAAAAGTAATGTAGGTAAAGTGGTGGTGATAATTAATCACACAATGAATAAGAGGTAAATTATTTCCCTTACTACGTAATTAAGTGTAGGTCTAACCAAGGGCAGTAACTAAGTAATTACATGTATGCGTAATTTCCCTTGATTACATATGGATTACACCTCCTTTCTAGCCTGAAATATATGGCCTTTAGCGTCTTTACAGACGGTCTTAGCAGCTAGAATATTCACTTTCATTTTGACTGACAGCTTCTCTCGTGGCTTATTCTACCAATGTTTGACCCGAGAGTGCGATGGCAGTGATTGCAGGTCAGTCTTTTGGGTTCACTTTGGCGAGTGTTTTCATTCCGCCTCTGTCGTTTTGTCAGGTATGTTTCTTTTGCCTTGAAGTCTATTGCGAGCGTGCCACTGCGCAATTTTTGTCTCCATCTGCTTCGATCATTTGCAAGGTTCTCCCATTCATTGGGGTCGATGTTGAATGCTTTCATCGTGACCTTGCAAGTGTCTTTGAATCGCAGATGTGGCCTACCTCTGGGTCGGTTGCCAGTAGCAAGTTCCCCGTAGAGAATTTGTCTGGGGATGCGATCATTTTCCATACGGTGGAGATGTCCAAGCCACCGCAGTCTTTTTTTGCCTAGGAGAGCCTGAGTTGATGGAATGTTGGCTCGGCTCAGAACTTCGATATTTGAGATCCTGTCTTGCCACTTGATCTTGAGAATTTTGCGTAGGCAGCGCAGGTGGAAGGAGTTGAGGGATCTTTCATGTTTGGAGTAGGTGGTCCATGTCTCTGAGCCATACAGCAGGGTGCTTAGGACGCAAGTTTGGTACACGAGTACCTTTGTTTTGATGGTCAGCTTGCTATTGTTCCACACCCTTTTTGAGAGTTTGCCAAAAGCTGTGGCCGCCTTTCCTATTCTGGCATTTATTTCAGTTGTTATGTCTGTGCTACCACTGATGGTTGAGCCTAGGTAGCAGAATTTTCCCACTTGCTCCAGAGGAGAGCCATTCAGCATGATTGGGTTGGGGTTTCTCAAGCCTTGTGTCAAAACTACAGTTTTTGAGACACTGATCTTTAGCATGAATTTGTCACAGGCTTTGGCAAGGCTATTGATGAGAGCCTGGAGCGTGGTTTCATCGTGGGCCACGATTGCAGCATCATCTGCGAAGAGGAGCTCTTGTAACATAATATGCTCTGTACGAGATTTTGCTTTTAGTCTGGCAACATTAAAAATGGAGCCGTCCACTCTGGTGTTAATAAGTACTCCACCTGAACATTGACCAAAGGCATTCTTGAGTAGGGCTGCAAAATATATACCAAATAAGGTAGGAGCAAGAACACATCCCTGCTTCACACCGCTGTTTACAGCAAATGAATTGGATGTGCAGCCCTCAAAGTTGACACATGCCCTCATGTCAGTGTGGAAGGATGCAATAAGTTTTAGCAATGTTGGTGGACAGCCTATGGATTTAAGGACTGCATACAGGCCAGATCGGCTTACGGTGTCGAAAGCCTTTGTTAGGTCCACAAAGCATGTTATAAGCGGCCTGTTTTGTTCTTTACATTTTTCTTGGATTTGCCGAAGTGCAAATATCATGTCAATAGTTGATCGTTTGCTTCGAAAGCCACATTGTGTTTCTGGTAAGACTTTTTCCGCCAGTTGTTGAAGGCGGCAGAGGATGACGCGAGCAAAAGCCTTTCCAGTAATGCTGAGGAGGGATATGCCTCGATAGTTGTTGCAGTCGCCTTTGTCTCCTTTGTTCTTGTAAAGTGTGACAATTTTGGCGTCTCTCATATCATGTGGTATCACGCCTTCTTTCCAACACTGCAGTAACAGATTATACAGGTGTGGTAATAGTGGGCCTTTTAGGTCTTTTAATACCTCTGCAGGAATGTTGTCACTTCCTGTGGCTTTTCCAGCAGACAGGTGGTCGATTGCATTGGAAAGCTCGACTAAGGAAGGTTCAGCGTCAAGTTCGGCCATTATTGGCAGTTTTTGGAGGTGTTCCTCAAAATCTGGTGGAATATTTTTCTCAGTTGAATACAACAGAGAGTAATGCTCTACCCACCTATTCAGTTGTTCATTTTTATCTGTGATGGGTTCACCATTTACAGACTTAAGTGGGGCGCTTTTGGTGATGATTGGCCCAAGAGCTACTTTCATCTGACTAAAGGCGGTTTTCATATCTCCCTTTTCATTTGCCTCTTGTATGCTGTTACACAAGTCTGTCCAGTATTTGTTGGCGCAACGTCTTACCTCCAGCTGAAGTTTAGCTTTTGCATTTTTCAAACAAGTTTTTGTACTCTGATTGCAATTTTTGTTATACTCATTGAAAGCAGATTTCTTTTGCTCAATGAGAGGTAGGAGAATTTCGCTGTTCTGGGCTACCCAGTCGTTGTTTGAAACTTTATGCTGTCCAAAAGACTTGATGGCACAGTCATGAATTTTTGAACTGAGAGTGTTCCATGTTTCATCTACCTAGTCACATTGGGTGACATTATCCATGCTTTCAGCAAATAACTTTTCAAATGACATTCTATTTGATTCATCTCTGATTGCTGTTACATTGATCTTAGGGATTGAAGGGGCTTTTGATCTGTATATTTTCTTGGCCGAAATTTTGATTTTGCTGACTACCAGTCCATGGTCGGTGTCACAGTCAGCACTGTGGAGGGAACGAGTTATTTTTATACAGCCCAAACTCTTCCTCCTTGAGAGAATAAGATCTAATTGATGCCAATGGCCAGACCTGGGATGGCGCCATGATGTTCTTTGGCATCTCTTAAGGTCAAAGTACGTGTTTGTAACACATAATGAGTTTACGGAGCATAGCTCCAGAAGGCGCTGCCCGTTTTCGTTGATGTTGCCAATGCCGAAGTGCCCAATGCACTTTGGCCATGCGGAGTGATCTGCTCCCACTCGAGCGTTAAAGTCACCCAGAATTAGCAGGCCTTCGGTGAGAGGGATGTTGTGGAGAGTCCTCTGCAATGCCTCGTAGAAAATGTCTTTGGTTTCGTCAGAGGAGGTAAGTGTTGGGGCATAGACACAGATAATGTTGGTAAAACCAGACCGGGTGTTCAGTCTGAGTGTCATGATGCGTTCTGACACTCCAATTGGAGTTGCGATCGAATTGATAAGGGAGTTTTTTACGGCGAAGCCCACGCCGTGGATTCTCGGCTGTTCGCTGCTAAGGCCCTGCCAGAAGAAGGTGTAGTTTTCTTCTTTGACTGACCCGGAGTCGGGAAGTCGAGTTTCTTGAAGGGCAGCGATGTCGATGTTTAGTAGCTGAAGTTCTCGATCAATAATTTGGGATTTCCTGATGGAGTCAATATCAGTGAGATCTTGCTGTTGCAAGCCTGGGCGCATTGTTCTGACGTTCCAGGTACCAAGTTTTAGTATTTTTCTGTTTTTGCCAGGTGCACACTTTACGTCAGCTTTTCGACTTTTGGTCTAGCTCCAACCACCTTATGAAGCAGGCTGACGTGGCGGAACAACACCCAACTGCCTGGGGGCTGCCCAGGTTACGGCGGGCGGTAGTTGATCAATGCAGCTGAAAAGCCGCTCCCACCGACAGAGGGGACCCCTGGCGCTCATCCGTACGCCAAATGGATTGAGCTTATCACCGGTAACTGCCACCTCCCGTGTTGTGCCCATCCGTAACGGATGGCTGGAGTGTCCTCTCCAAATCGGAAATGGGTGGGCTTATAGAGGAGAGACAGACGCTTGCCAAGCCCGAGCAAACGCCTCCTCGTTTTGCTGCCTTGCCTGGGCTATTTTTAAGAGATGGTGCTTTGCCCAGAGGCACCACCCCTCTCTCTGCCATTCTAGTTAAACCCAAGGGAGAGACCAGGTCAATACATTTGGAACTAGTCCGGCTGCAGGAGATGCTGGAAGCCAGTTTGATGCAGTTCTCCCTGACAACCACCTTCGGGTCTCCACTCCTGATTTTCTGTCTGGGTTTACTCCCATAGCCTTTGCTATCATAGCAACACACAAGGCAGTGTGGTATTTGTATTCAGGGTTACCTTCCCCTAGTCTTCCTCTCTCCCGAGATGACCCACAAGACAGTGGGGGTGACAGTAGCAGGCTGTATTGTGTACTGTCATACAATAGCAGAAAACTCTGGCCTGACATACATAATATAATTATGGTGAAGGCTAAAACTAAAATTCATGCTACATAAGTAAAGTCGTGTCTTGTCGAGATCGGTCCTTGCCACCCCATGTCAGAATGGTGTGGTAGGTCTCGGTCTCGTCCGCTCCTATCCACCCTATGCCAGGATAGTGTGGTAGGTTTACGGACACGTCAGTCCTGGAGTGCGGTCCTTGCCACCCCATGCCAGGATGGTGTGGTAGGTTTCCGTACTCTGTCATAGGTTCAGTCCTTGCCACTCCATGTCAGAACGGTGCGGTATGTTTCTGAACCTTTACAAACAAATCAGTCTCTATGTCTCTGTCGTCGAGGACGTAGCTAATCTGTATGCAGGCGGCAAATTGGTCCATCTGGTAGAGTCTTGACTTCAAACAGGCTGTGGCCAATGGTTGCTGTCACCTTTGCAGATTTCCATTCGTCCTTACGCCCCCCTTTGAAAGACAAAGCGAAGCAGGGATCACCAACGTTGAACTTCGGTTGACGGTCGGCAGATTTGACTGTATCTTTCTGTCGTCTGCGCTGTCTTCGACGGGCTGTTGGAACCTCTGGAGTCTGGTCGTCGGCATCGGGTGGACTGGCATGTCGTTCTCTCGCTGGAAGGATGATGTCAATTTTGGTTCTGATTTGACGACCATTCAGTAGTTGACTGGGACTGGATCCACATGGTAGAGGTGTACGTCTGTACAACATCAGGAATTCCGCACACACGTTCGACAGGATGTCTGCAGGACTGGATCCGGTTTCAAATCGTCGAAAACTTTGTGTAGGAGATTGTCCACTGAGATTCCCAATCGCTTTGTGGTTGCTCTTCCAAGCAGGTTAAAATCCATCTTGGTGACGACGAATTTCTGTATACAAGTTGTCTTGGGATACGATGTATGTAGAAATATTTCGCCCAACTCTGGTAGTTCCCGACCTGAGGCACACTTGTACTGGCATTTCACAGTGCTGAGTTTAGGGGACTTCAAACTGCGCCAAGTCTTGGTTGAAATGAAGTTGTCCCTAGAATCAGTGTCGATTTCAAACTGGACAGGCTTGTTGTTGACACAGCATGTCTCAGTGATTGGTTCAGCTGTATTCCAACGGACAGTTTGTATCCTCTTGATCGGACGTTGTTGACTTTTCTTCTTCCGACAAGCTGACTCTATGTGCCCTTCTATGTTACAGAAATGGCACACAGCGTTAGCGAACCTGCACTCGTTTCGGCTGTGCTGTCCTTCGCATCTGCTGCAAACAGTCTTCTTCGTTGTCGGTTTGCTTGACTTTTTAAACTTTGATGGATAGCCCTGGACTTGAGTTTGCTGTTGAGGGTTTTGCTTGCATTTTCTTCTCTGATTGAGCTTGAAGACTTCGCCGTCACTGGTACCGGATGTTTCTTTGGCCACCTTTGACGCCTCCTCGACCTCTGCCGCCACCTCTACTGCCTTGTTGAAGGTCAGTTCGTCATCTTTAATCTTGAGCAGTGCCTTTATGACAGCTTTATTTTTAATGGAGCATGTCGCGATGTGGGTTACATGGGGATATTTCGACTGACACTCTTTCGAGGTCCGCTCCCACAATCGACGAACACACAAAAATAAATACTTGCACTCTAAAAACTAAATAAATCAATTGCTTTCAATTTTAGCAGAACTGTAGGGCAGTTTAATTACAGGAATTAATGTAACAAATATAATTATAAATATAAATATCAATTCAAAGGCAACTGAATCTAACTAATGGAACTACAGCTTTTATAAAGACTAACGTATTCAATCTAACTACTTGCAGGTCATATGAGTTATATGGCAAAAAGAATCCGCGCACGTGGCGACGGATCTAACAGTTTAAATTCTATTAATTCAATGAGACATGTTAGGATATGGACATTTCCTCTAGACACGCCATGGAGAATGCTTGTACACTCATGCGTTGTCTGGCGGTAGCTCTGAAACTGTCTTCAAAAGTAAGTAGAACGGTTCACTTTCATCATTACAAATTAGTATGGACTCTCACCACGCGGCCCTCACTGGGAGTGAGAGCGCTGGATGTAAACGCTGTGGGTTTATATCAAACCAAGTAGCTTAGGCTCTGGAGCTTTAAATCAGGCTCCTCACAATGGACTGCTCAACTGCGTCTCTATGTCTCTCATCTGGCTGAGGACTATCGCCGACCACCTCGTAAATGGATTGTCTACATGTGGCCCAGAACTAAGTTCTGTATGGCCTTAAATACTGGACTGCATCTGCAGCTTACCGTCTAATTCCTGGATTGTGATTGGTGCAACCACTTCTAGCTCAGCTGCCGAACTGAGTTATTTTAAGTAACAGCCCTACGCAACGACCTTGGGTCGACATCAAAGGTCGAATTACTTCAATACAATATAATGTAAATTTTATAGCAATAAATTCTTAACATGTTCAAAACCCCGAGCTTTTACTCTGGATCACGGTTTTTCTGTACGTCAACAGACGTCTCAATAACATTTAATTCCTACTCACCCCTTCCCTCTTTACTAACCCTAGTTCAAAACACGAGATACAACAAGTGCTCAGTCATGCACACCTACGCTGTCCGTCTATCCTTCCCCACATCTTCTGTCTATCTATTATAAAAAAAACTGTTCAAAACAACTTGTTTACGAGACCAAGTTATGCTGGCTCGCACAATAATTACGTTTGTAAAAATTACTCACTGCTCTCTCACAAAAATTTAGTCAGTGGAAACATTTATGAATTAAATCTGTTCTTGACACATCCCCCACCCCAGTGAAAACTTAGGGTTTGAACGACATAACTGTCTACTAACGTTGCTATGTAATAGTACTTTGGAAAGGGCTATATAGTAAAAAATATATCGTTACTGAAAGTCAAAAAAAATAATTCTAAGAACGTGCATTATCGATGGACAATAGCATATGCATATTTATATGCGACGTTCTGTGATAATATATAATTATTGTAGCACTTAAGAATTAAAGTGATAAACTTCTCTCACACAGACATACTGTAAAGACTGAAATATGGAGCAACTAGCTCATCGCTTCATTGAGCGTAATTAATACATTCATAGAACATGAACGAACAATAGTTAATTAAAGTAATGGTATCCTGGCAGCAGTAGGTCTGGTCGCTCGGTTTGCCATTTCCTCATCTCATTGACCCGCAGACAAAGGCGTCAAGGTTGTCTGAAACTCAGGTCATGGTCAGGATGGACGCTAATGGAAAAAGGAATCACATGGAAATTTTGAGAAAGAATGTCCATAATTGGTAGGACAATATAATGTGAAACCATCCACGGACTCCGAAAAAGGTGAAAAATGCTCAACCTCAATGTTCAACAGACTATTTTAGAACACTAAATCAAACGGCACAATACATCAGCTTGTAAATTATCCTCCCCAGGTATAGCCCGAATAGTAAATTTGTATTCCTGGAGCGCAAGGCTCCATCTGGTTAGTCGAGCATTCTTGGCTCTGTTCGACTTAAGAAACAGTAATGGTCGATGATCCGTTTCAATTATAAATTCGGACATTAATAAGTATCGAGCTTTTACACTGGATCACGGTTTTTCTGTACGTCAGCAGACGTCTCAATAACATTTAATTCCTACTCACCCCTTCCCTCTTTACTAACCCTAGTTCAAAACACGAGATACAACAAGTGCTCAGTCATGCACACCTACGCTGTCCGTCTATCCTTCCCCACATCTTCTGTCTATCTATTATAAAAAAAACTGTTCAAAACAACTTGTTTACGAGACCAAGTTATGCTGGCTCGCACAATAATTACGTTTGTAAAAATTACTCACTGCTCTCTCACAAAAATTTAGTCAGTGGAAACATTTATGAATTAAATCTGTTCTTGACAGAGCAGGCAAATCGTGTACGCATGGCCTCGTCAAGTGGGTCTTGGATTGATGCGAAGTCGCAAGTCGCTGCCTCTTGACGAATGCGAGCAGCCAGTTGGTGCACACTTTCTGCAGTCTTTCTGTCAGTGTAGGTCCAAAATTTAAACCTTTCCCGCTCAACGAAACGTTTGGGGTCGAAATGTTCCCCCATCCAGGTCTTGATATTTTCAATGGTTATTTCGTTGACGTCAATCGGCGGGGTCTGTTGAGAAGCTTGGTTTTTTCAGCATCTTGTAGACCTCACTGTTCTGGTTGGTCAGAAAAATGTCAACCTTTTTTGCTTCTGGTATGGAGTTTGCCTTTGTGAAGGTGGTAAACCTTGCCCAGTAATCTGACCACAGTTCTATTGTTGAATCAAATGCTTCGAACTTGGTGTTGGTGACTGGCTTGTTCATGGCCAAAGACATCAGTGCTTCCATCTGCTGTCGCATCTGCAGTTCCATCTGTTCTTTTTGCTGTTCCAGCTGCAGTCCCATCTGCTCTTTTTGCTGTTCCATCTGCAGTTCCATCTGCCCTTTTTGCTGTTCCATCTGCTCTTTTTGCTGTTCCATCTGATTACGCGGCAAAGTGATGAGGCTTTCTTGTGACGTTTCTGCAGCTGGAGTCTTCGGCATCTTGCAGGTTCTTGAGGCGCGGCTGGTCTACTTGGCTCAGGATCGGTTGACTGGCGGTTTGAATGACAGGTTTACGATTCGAGATAGCTAAGAGCGAGCTACTCGGTGTATTTAGAGCTAGCCGAGACGTGGCTTGGCTCTATGTACAGCTTCAGGTCCGCTGCTTGGATCCGGGTTGTTGGTCCGTGAGCTGGTTTAGGTACTGAAGCTGGGCTTGGCTTGCTGCTGGTCTGATTCCGCAGGCTTGTATTGGCTTCCTTCCGCTTTTAAGGCTTGTCTGGCTTGGGTTCTTGTAGTAGGCTTCAGAGCTTGAGTGACATCGGAATTTGTGAAGATCCCATCCTCGTCGCCAATTTGTTATGTGGTGATAACAAACAAAGAGAAGTCAGTTGTAGCCGGGAAGATAAGCAACTTTATTCTGGTAATATTTACAGGTCATGAGTTATATACAGTATCGTAGTAGATGTACACAATAATGCATAGAGTAGTGAGTGTCACCAAATATCAATAAAGATAAAGTCATTCACACACTTTCATACTTTATAATAGGTGACCTAATGTATTACCAACTTACTGAGAGTAATGCAACATGAAAAGTAATGTAGGTAAAGTGGTGGTGATAATTAATCACACAATGAATAAGAGGTAAATTATTTCCCTTACTATGTAATTAAGTGTAGGTCTAACCAAGGGCAGTAACTAAGTAATTACATGTATGCGTAATTTCCCTTGATTACATACGGATATATAACAGAAGATATCCACAACATGTCAGAAGCTATTGGAAGGCTTGGCCAGGTAGCGGATGCCATTGGGCTCACTGGGAAGGAGAGACGGGACTACATCCGTGAAGGCCTGGAAAAGGACAGCTGGAGGCTCAGGAGAGGGAAGCTCAAAGATAGTTGGAAGCTCAGGAAAGGGAAGCTCAACGACAGTTGGAGGCTCAAGAGATTATGGAGAAACTTAAAGTGGAGCAGCTGAGAATGGAAAGGGAAGCTCAAGAAAGAGAGGCCCAACGACAGGCTCAGCTGGAAAGGGAAAGGATGAACCACGAGCTGGAGATGGAGAGGATCCGCCATCAACATGGAAGGGACGACTCGACGCAGAGGACCAGCGACTACGCCAGTTCCAAGAGACCCAAGCTACCTGCATTTAAAGATGGGAAGGTCGACCTGGACAGCTGGTTACTGCGTTTCGAGAGGTTCGCCGAGACAGCCGACTGGCCCGGATCCCTCTGGACGACATCACTGTCTGCTCTGCTGACCGGGAGAGCCTTGGAATGCTTCTGCAGATTGCCAATCGATGAAGCTAAGGACTACGACAGAGTCAAGGAAGCTTTGCAGATGAGGTACAACCTGTCAGAGGACGGATACAGGCTCATGTTCAAACAACGTAAGCCTGAAGGAGGAACTGAAGTTACCAGTGATGAAGGGCTTGATTGGAGATCAAGCAGTAGACGTCCTAAGCTGAGAGATACCGGCTGTGAAGGTGTTGTGGTGCGGCTATCACTGGTGAACGACGGACAGCTCACCAGTGGGAAGAAACTCATCGCGAGGATCGACAATTCCTTGCTGGCGGCGGAGGAAGCCATTATCGACGTGAAGACGCCTTACCTGACGAGCAGAGTGACAGCACTGTGTCTCCTGGAGACCATCTGCGACCTAGTAGTCGGGAACGTGGACAGAGGGAAGAACCCGTACGACCCTGATACTGAGGTGATGGTAGGAGCGGTGACCAGGAGGGCCCAGGAGAAGAGGAAGGACCAGTCTATGTCGCTGAGAGTGCCGAGGGCAGAACGGCACGCGGGAGTTGATAGAGAGGAACTCATCCGACTCCAGGAAGAAGACGAATACCTCAAGAAGTTGGACCAGAAGAAAATCCCGACCAACAGAGGCAACAAGTCCGTACACTTCGAGAGACACGGAGGTATACTTATCGGATTTATAAGGACTTGAGACAGGCCACGATTACAAGACAGGTAGTACTACCCGAGAAACTGAGGGAGTATGTACTGAGCGTTGCCCACGACTCGATCGTCGGAGGACGTCTGGGCGTGAAGAAGACGAAAGACAGGGTGATGGGCAACATTTACTGGCATGGTATCGAAGGTGACGTCGCGAGATACTGCCGCTCATGTGACATCTGCCAGAGGACAGTGAACAAGGGAGAGACCCCAAAGGTGCATATGCAGAGTATGCCAGTGGTAGACGTCCCGTTTGGGCACAACGGCACACTGAAGAAGACCTTGAGGCGACTGTGCGCAGAGCAACCCAGGCAGTGCCACCGATACAGTAACCCGCTGCTCTTCGCGTATTGTGAAGTTCCCCAAGATTCGACAAAGTTTGCCTCATTTGAGTTGTTGTATGGGAGAACCGTGAGAGGACCAATGCATATCTTACGACAACTAAGGTCCAAGGACTTAGAGGAGCCGGAGACAAAGACTAGTTATCAGTACGACATGGAACTACGCGAGAGGCTGGAGGACACATGGAAGCTAGCAACGGAAGAGCTCTCAAAGGCACAAGCTAGACAGAAAACCTACTACGACCGGAAGGCGCGAGAGAGGAAGTTCCGCCCTGGCGACGAAGTTTTAGTACTACTGCCGACGAACGCTAACAAGCTTCTAGTTCAGTGGAAGGGACTATACAAGGTAGTTTCTGTTGCCGGCGTCAACGACTACAGAGTCAAAATGGGTGTGAAGGAGAAGACCTTGCACGCTAACCTTCTCAAGAGATAATATCCCCGGGACTACACCAGCGACGACGCAGGCAGCGGCAGCGGCAATGGGACCGACACCTGTCGTGGACGAGAGGTAAACGAAAGCAGGAGCGACACCAGTGCAGATGTGGACGGCATGATGAATGACGGCGGTGAATGTACTGGGATTGTGCTGGCAGAGGACGACCTGATGGACATGAGCCAGCCCGTTGAGTCAGCTGGCATGACAGTCATCGAGGACTGTAACCTGGAAGGCGACAATGGTGGAATGACGGAGGACCTCGCTGACCTAGGGAGCTGGGACCAGAGGAAGGCTACGAAGATGTCCAGTATGGAACGCAACTGACGCCGGAACGACGTCAACAGCTCGGTGACGTGGTGAAGGAGTATCAACGCATCTTCACCAATCTCCCCGGATGCTGCCAGTTGGGTGAACACCGCATCGACCTGACGTCAGAGGTACCAGTTCGGCAACGACCATACCCGGTGCCCTACGCTATGCGCGACTCGTTAAAGGAGGAGCTTACCACCATGGAACGGTTGGGCATCATTCGCAGGAGCTCGTCAGCTTATGCTTCACCGGTTGTTGTCGTCAACAAGAAGGACGGATCCAACCGAGTCTGCATCGACAACAGGAGGCTGAACAAGATCACTGTATTCGACCCTCATCCGACAGCGGCCTCATAGGAAGTGTTCCAGAGTCTGTCGAGAGGAAGAATATTCTCTCTGATTGACCTAAGCAAGGGATACTGGCAAGTGCGAGTCCGAGAACAAGACATTCCCAAAACGGCGTTCGTCACCATGGGCGAACACTACGAATTCACCCGGATGCCCTTCGGGATGATGAACTCAGGAGTCACGCTGAACAGGATCGTTAAGCCATTGGTCCAGGGACTGAACAATGTGACAGCGTATGAGGACGACCTGCTGATCCATACAGAGACATTCGACGAGCATGTGAATGTTCTGAAGGAACTGCCGCAGAGGATGGACCAAGCTGGTTTAACTGCAAGACCATTCAAGTGCCTGGTTAGAACGTCTGACGTAGACTTTGTTGGACACCCAGTGGGAAAAGATATGAGTGGCCTACTAGAAGAAAATGTATGTAAGATGCGAGATGCACCCAGACCCACCACTAAGAAAGAAGTAAAAGCATTTTTAGGACTGGTGGGATATTATCAAAATTTGTTCCTAACTTTGCAGCTATTGCACCACCACTGTCTGGTTTACTTAGAAAGGGTCAGCCTAAGGCAGTTCAATGGGGAGAAGTGCAGGAGAAATGGTACACTTCTTTGAAGAATGCCATTATTTCCAAACCCGTGTTATGTTTGCCAGATTTTTCTAAAGCGTTTGTATTAGCAACAGATACATCAGATCGCGGGCTGGGTGCTGCTCTCATGCAGGAATAGGAGGGAAAGTTGTACCCTGTAGCATATGCTAGTCGTAAGCTATTGCCTCGTGAGATGAAATATTCGGTCTCAGAGCGCGAATGTTTGGCTATTCTTTGGGCTGTGAAGAAGTTTACTTTGTATTTATATGGAAAGGAGTTTGTACTCCAAACTGACCATCGGTCATTAGAGTATTTGAATTCTGCCAGATTTGACAGTCCAAAGCTATTACGGTGGACTTTATTTTTACAATCATATCGATTCAGGATTAGGTATGTCAAAGGCAAGGAAAATGTCGGTGCCGAGTTCCTGAGAAGAGTATTTTGAAAGTAGTACACTGTCAGTCAAGTGCATGCATTGTAACCCAGAATTTTGCTTATTAGATGACTTTCTGGAATGACTGTATTGCATTGCAATTAGTGTAATGAAATATCTGACTGAATATTGATGTCTGGCAGAGAGCCACGATGTATCAGCCATATTTTGATTTTGTACTATGTCAACATTATGTGTTATCAATGAAGCTTGATGTAATTTTGAAAAAGGATAACCAAAAATGTAACTGCGAGCAAGCAGTTATTTTGTATGTTGCACTGATGTAATTTACGAGTGTTCCAAGCTTGGGCAGTGTTGATATTGCATTTTTGTAACTTGTTTGACCCAATAATTATGATGAAGCTAGACTCTGATCAGTGGTCGATATATTTTTTTGTGTTGGTATTTTTGCCATTGTATCCATTGTATCTTATGATTTTATGCATTTTTGGGATAACCATGTTATGAGCAACGGTTTATGTGCTATGGTTCCTGCACGAAGCATTTATATACGATGGCCATCGTTTCACCACAATGGATGGTATGGTATTGGTTCTGTAACAGTATCATTAACCATTGCTTTATCGCAGTGGTGGTATTGTATTAGTCTTGTAACAGTATCATTGACCATTGTTTTATTACAGTGATGGTATTGTGTTGGCTTTGTAATGGCACTGCAATTATATTATGATGACATTGTACTAGTGTTATAGAGATACTCTGGTATGATATTGTATTTATGATGTTGGGAAGGCACCTAGTTTATATTACTGATGCATAGCATTAGCAATGTCTACTGAAATTGGAGAGTAATGAGTGTCTGTTATTTTATCATAGCGTAGACGCTTTATGATGTAGATAGTTGAAAAATGTTCAACTTAAATTGGGGGGTTGTGTAGCGTCCTACGGGCTAACAATATTGTCCGCGACACTCGGCGACCCCTCGTGTGCTAGTTTTTACTTCTCTTTGATGTCTCATTGTGTGACGTATTTGTTTTTATCGAGAATGTATTATATCATTCACGCTGGAGTGACGCAATTCTGTGGCGTGTCTAAGTGCGATTAGATGGCCTTCATGCATCCCGTGGATTTCCCGTTCGTGAATGGCAAGCGCGTGAGGGTGTGTGTGTGTGTGCAAGACCCAGTCAAAGTTTTGTAGGTACACATGCGTGCCTTCCCCGTAAGTAAGTTGTGAGATACCCAGTGTTTATCTACAGTTATTAAAAGTTAATGTTAGTCGTTCATCGGACCCTGTTTCATTCATTTCTACAACAGTTCGAGACAGTTTCGTTTTTTAAAGGGTAGCAGTTCAGATCATCTAACTCTCCCTATCATAACGTGCTGTAACTTACATCGACTGTTACACACATGAAATTCTGTGATAGGAAACTTTATCCACACAGGCAAGGTAATTCTGCTTGCATAACCTATGCAGTACCGTTTTATTTTGTAACCAAAGATATGGGTTGACAAAAAATTAAACTCACATCGGCACATGGTTGGTGAAACACCTACGGTAACACAGTAAAATTCTTTTTGTTCTTCTTGACGGCCTGATAGCTCCCAGAAATGAGATTCAAAAAAACTTCACAGATTTACATGACTTTTCTATTTAGATGACGAGAACAGTCGCCTACATGTTTCTCTGAATTTGGTGTTGTATTTCCAATATATCAACATATTTACTCCTGCATTAAGATGTTTAAAGGACTTTGTTATGGAACATGATATGTTATATAAATATCTAAATCCTTTCCCGTAAAAGAATTTGGGTTCTATGGCCTCAGCCAAAGCTAGTACAGTCATCAGAAATGTCATTGTCACTAGAAAGCTCGCTGTCACAATAACTGCTTGGATCATATTAATCTCTTTGACACTCAGTACTTTCAAGCCTTCAACATTCTTGTCATCCTGGTCCTTAATTTGCATGTTATTTCCCGTCATTTTCTGTCTCAGTTTCGATGCCGCTGTCAGAGCACGGGTTAGGATAACTAAGCACAAAACATTCACAAAGAGCACCACGTTTGGATAAATCAAATGTAGGAGTAGTTCAGTGATAGGGTTAACCACAAAATAGTCCTCAGACAACCATATTGCTAACTGAGATGTATTTGTATTTGGCAGCCAGTGCCATGAAAGACCAAATGTTTTAAGACAGGGAATACGACATGCCGTGCATAACAGAGAAATTGCTATAGTGACCAGCATTGTTCGTCGAATAGTGAACACATTCTTGAACTTGATTGCCATAACAACACAGCAGCATCTGGCAACGGCGACGTAGACTACAATTCCCATGGAAATATCCAGGAAAATATTTCCATACCAATTGATATATGCGCTCAGTGAAAGCACGTCGACGGGCAATCTTCGATACCACGGTCCAGAATATGCAATGTTAGTGCAGAATGTGATGACCAAGGCAACACACAGGTAAAGCAGATCAGATATGGAAAGTGCGAAAAAGGAGACCGTCACACTATCTTTCAGACCCATAGAAAAGAATGTTATAATGTTGAGGACATTGCCAAACATCCCAGGCAAAATCAAAATCGGCCAAATGAAATAGAAAATTATAGACAGGATTATTTTCCCGGCTTGAGGACTGATAAGTTCATCTTGCACAGAGGAAATAACAGACTGGGACGTAATGTTAAATTCCATTATTCTTAACTGCTGAAATGATGCAAAATCAAAATAGCTTTTCTCAGAGCATGGGCAACGGAGGTCTGACAGGCAAATATGTCCGATGACTGTGGATCCTTTGATATGCTGTTTTTTGTTACAAATGTTTAAATAACACCGCACCCAGCTGTCTCAAAAATTCTTTACAAGTCTACACACCATCTCGTTCACTAAGAGCATCAAGTGACAAAACAATCTTAAGAATCCCATATAAAAACTATAAAACTATAGGCCACAGATCCTTCAATTATTTTGGACCTTTTATCTGGAACCAGATACCCTTGAACATTCGTGAATCACCGAATCTTGAAAACTTTAAGAAAAGAGTAAAATATCACATTTTCATCCGAAACTGTTAAATTTTCAAAATTCTATCCTGTACTTTGAGGTTATGATTGATTATATAACCTGGTGCTATACAACTAAGAGCGTCTATGTGTGTGAAACTTAAAGTTTGTATGGATGAGAGTGCGTGTTTTAGTATTAGATTTGGAAAGTGTGTGCAATCATTGATGCAATGTACAGCGCATTGAGTAATAATTTTATTAGAAATGCGCTATAGAAATTCTATTTATTATTATTATTATTATTACCAATAATACAAGAACACTGTTTTTGTGTTTACAAAAACTTGGGTGCTGTGTCGAAGCCTCGAGACAACGGACAGACCTCAGACAAGCAACTAAAGTGAACTAGAGTAATGCTGGTGTTTCTTATTTACGTTGTCCTGCCAGGTGTAATTTATCAGAAGTGAAGGGCCCAATAATTATTGATTGTACCTACTCACTGAAATTGAAATGGCGATAGCCAGAGACTTTCATCTCTAGGTAGGACACATATTAACTGGTTGTCTTACTTTTAATCGGCATATTATGTTTCAATTAAGCTTATCATAAAATCATTGGTGAACGGAGCGGGTAAAGAGATTGAAAATTAGAATAAAACACAAAACAAAACAAAACAGTAAACAATTTAAAAACTCCACATTTCCTACAGAATATCAGAAAATATAATTAGCTAATGAGTCTACTTTTCAACATGCATAAGTATCGACTTCCAATTATAAGTTAATCAAATCGCGCGGCAGTATGTTTGATTCTGATTAGATGTAGCGAAATGTAAAAGACGGTTTAATCATTAATCATGACATGTTTGCTAGATTTTCCCGCTGAATTAATTGCCGTAAATTATTCCATGTCACATGTAAAATCTATTGATAACCTACACGTACTGCAACAAAAAACTCACAACATTCAAGCAAATTTTCAGATTCTAAACGGTTTTTCCAACAGGTGACCAATCACAATATACCATTTATGAAATGAGGACGGGTACACCATGATGTCACAAAGAATTCCTCATTATTTTTGTAACAAATGGTGTAGAAAACATACTCAGGATTAAACTCAACGAACTGAATCGTGTGTTCGTAACGCATTGAACTTTTGGTCCCATTTTTGTTTTTGGTTTGTTTTATATTACAAAGGTGCAGTAAAGATGTTGTAACGATGCCACTTATTAAAGTAGCGGTGTATTACTCATACTTGGGAGAAGGTATTTTCAGACTACAAAGGTAACAAGATCACTATTTTAAATCTCCCAGTATTATTTGTAATAGAAACTGTCCTCCATATAATTATGGGGCAAAGCAGCAAAATGTATCACTACTGAGATTATGAAATATTTCCAAGAAACTTGAGCTCATGATTGTCACGAGTGGAGTGAGCGGGATTCAAGGATTACGGGGGCATGGAAGTGTAGGATTGACTCACGGGATAGTGAGGCTGCTCACCTATATTGACTTCTGTTAGTTAACGTTGAAGCGTGCATGTTGTGAGTGAAGTTGAGGCGTAGTAGAGGCAAAATCTGAATAGTCAGATCATTGCAAGTTAAGCCGAAAGTTATTGCAGAGAGAAAGGAAGTATTCTGTAATAGAGAGGGAGTGTCTTGCCATTGTGTGGTCCGTCCAAAAATTAGGACGTTATCTGATGGGACGAGAATTCTACATCCAGACAGACCACAAGCCACTAACGTTTTTGTCTAAGAATCGTTCATCCAGCCCTCGCTTATCTAGATGGGCATTGGCTTTACAGCCGTATACGTTCGTCATTCAACCGATTCCAGGAACCAGCAATCATATCGCCGACTACCTTTGTCGAGCCTAGGTGAAGATTTCAGTAGCTTACACATCGGAGGACAGGAACATTCGACAGACAGAACAACGAAGAGTCGCAGATTGTGCACAATTGGAAACGTATATCAGCAGAAATTGGGAAACATATGAACATTGACAGTGATCTGTGTGAACGTTTCTTCGATCTTAAAATATTGACATTATAAATATTATATGAAGAATGGTTGATAGGTTGATTGATTTTGATTCTGTATTAGGTATTATGTTTTAGTTAGGTATTGATGATGTGATACATATATGCATAGTGCAGGGCAAATTGATCGCCAGGTTTTCCTCTGATTTAGGTATCATATGTGCTAGGGGCATGAGCAGGTCATTTTTACGTAAATATCGCTCACGCTCACTCGTTGACATTTATCTTGATGCGATTTGGAAATTAATTGCATTAATTTTTTTGGGGTGGGGGATGATGTCACGAGTGGAGTGAGCGGGATTCAAGGATTACGGGGGCATGGAAGTGTAGGATTGACTCACGGGATAGTGAGGCTGCTCACCTATATTGACTTCTGTTAGTTAACGTTGAAGCGTGCATGTTGTGAGTGAAGTTGAGGCGTAGTAGAGGCAAAATCTGAATAGTCAGATCACTGCAAGCTAAGAGGTCCCAGGGGACAGACGTGAGATCAGAGCAGTCGGGAGATTGTTGTGTGTTTTCCAGTGATGCTGTTAGGTTGAACGGTGATTGATAATTATGATGATTGATGTACTAGATTCTCCTATGACCATGATGTAAATAAGTTATATGTGAGGACTGTGAAAGTCATTGATTACTGTGTATAGAGATGTGCGCAATGAGCGATAGATGTAAGTTAGGATCATGGATTCGTAGCGAGTCTGAGTACGGTGTGACACGGTGGAGGTGTGTTACCGTAAGATGTGTGGTGAGTGAAATGTGGACTATTGTGAGTACGCTTGATGGTTCGTAATGAGTGGTGAAGTGGATAGTAATTGTGTGGTGTATTACAGATGTAATGTTATTCTTATAGGTGCCGGGGTCGGGCAGAGAAGCCACCCGCGGTGAGCGGACTTGTGCCGGGGTCGGGCAGAGAAGCCACCCGCGGTGAGCGGACTTGTGCCGGGGTTGGGCAGAAGGCTACCCACAGGCCGACTGAGTGAAGCTGTCGGTGCAGGACAGCGGGAGCACATGAGTCGTGGCAGTCTGGCCACAGACAGGGACGTTGTTATTGTCCTTATTGCTATTCAAATGTTAATATGCTGTTAATGTGCTATTACGATGTTAATGTGCCATTGAGAATATAATGTGCTATTGAAATATTAATGTGCTGTTAAGACCTCGAGGGGAGATTGAGATACGGAGATTAGGTTGAGCAGGCGCCAATAAGAGAGGCCAGCAAGTAATATATATATAGATGTGAGGCTGAGGCCAGAGCATATTTGAGAAAGTATTATCGGGTTGCGGACCCGTACAGGAATGAATGTCGGGAGTGCTGACCATTGATGGTATTTGAATTGAATAATGTAATGCACGTATCTCTTTATTTTTATGTATAATAAATGTGTGAGTCTGTTTGGTTGTTCTGTTAAGTGTTACACTTGTTCGTTGGTGATTGATGTCCTGTCATAATAAGTACATCTCCCAGTCTGGGACTTGTTACAATGATATTCATGTATTATAGATATTCAATAATATTAATTTGTGGTTAGTAGTAAAACTAGAATCGACTTCATTTTCAAAGAATTAATATTTATCTTCGACCTGACAAGTGGAGTCAAAGAAGCCCTGACGACCCAAGGCATTACGCCAAGACAAGGCACCCAGCTGGCTGCCGACCGAAAACTCTTTCTTCCTGGGACGCCCTCGAGGGTACAAGCAGAATGAAAAACAACAACTTGGCACACAGATCTCTCTTTCTTGTTTTAGTGTGTTTTAGGCAGACAAATGTGCCTTTATCTCTTGTAGTCTTCACTGGCAGACAGATCTGATCTCCTTTCTCGTTTATACACGGTAGATAGATTCGTCCTGTCCCCTTTATAGTCCACACTCGGTAGAATTATTGGTCTTGTGGCATTTTCAGTCTATATTTGGGCAAAATTTTTTTTTAATCAATTCTTTATAATGCAATTAATATGAATTCAAGTAGTATTTTAAGACCATTAAACATGCACTAAATATAGTTCACTCCTATATTTTCAGAAGAGCCACCATGAGACCCCCCGGTGTACCTTATAAACAAACTTCATACAGCCAAGGGCCTCTCCAAGTCTACATGCACCACCGGAAGCTTGACTCGGCACATAGATTTGTCTCGTCTCGTTTCTAGTCTGTACTTGGAATAACTGCGCTCAAGAGTAACACAACACAGGAGACATGAAAAAGAGAGAGCTGAAGTAGTATGGACACATAATCAAGGCATGTGGCCTCTCCACTCCACGCCCATCCTCCCGGGGAACAGTTCAGAGGGAAGAGGGAAGGCAAGGAAAGTTATGCACGTACAACTCGCTAAAGAGGATTGGAAGGAGCTTTGCCAAACGCCAGGCACTCGCACACAAGCGTGACAGAAGGTGTTCCATCATGCAGTGCCCGTACGTCTCTACAGGGTCATGGAAGCAGTGAACAGCGATGATGGTGATGGTAGTGGTGATTATAATGATGGTGATGATGATGATAATGGTGATGACGACAATGACGATGATAATGATAATGATGATTGTCATGATTCAGATGTTGTTAAAACTCACGCAGAGAGTGAGTTGTTGTTGTTTTACCAGGGCCATGAGAAATTGGCTGGTGGCCTTGAACGGCCCTCGCGAATTATAGTTGGTGAGTAAATAAATGTAAAGTTAAACTGTTAGATGCACGCTTGTCGGTTTTAATGTTCGTGATTAATAAGTAATGGAGTAGGGGTGAAACAAGGTGGGGCTAGTTGACATTGTTAAGTATGACTAGACAAGTTTTTGCACGTTAACTGGCTGGTAGAATAGTGCAGACGTATTACTACAATTAAAATGGTGGGAGGTTTCGACCTATGAGATAGCTGAACTAATTGGGCCAGCGGACTAGCACGCTGGGTAGCCAGATAGTATAAAACATCGTGTAACGTTCAGATTTAGTGAATACAGACGAGCAGAAGCATCGTGTCGTGAAGTATCTCCGGTTGACCAGTACCTGAACTGTGTGCTTTGAAGACAAGAAGTCCTTGCTAACGGACTGACTGAGCTCTAGAAAGAAAGGTCTGAGTGGGCTGACCTTTGAAAGCCCACGCTGCGCTATATTGATGTTCGCGCCTACCAGTAGGCGTGACCAATGGTAATATATCTTATTTGTTCAAGCATAATAAAGATCGGAGATAGAGAGAGAACTACAGCCTCATAGGAAGACTAAGGAAACCCCAGCTGGCACTCGACCACGAGTGTCCTGTATCATAGATCTATTGCCATAGTATGATTGGAATAATATAGCACATTGTTGATGAATTGAATAGTGATTGTGCATAAAATATAGTCTTTTGGCAACTGCTTAAATTACCTACAAGCCGAAGAGTGCTTCTGTAGGCTTTGAACATACTGGGCTCTCCTAACACTCAAGCCCATATGATTTAGGGAGAGTTTGCCTGGCGACTGGCCAGTGGCGACTCAACTGTCACTTTAAATTGATATCTAGTTTCGCATAATATACCTATTTGCTATTGATTGCAGTACCTCCATAGTTACATGAATATCATTGGTTAAGTTATTAATTAGAGTTTTTTTGGTTTGAATATATACCCCTATTGTCTTTTGTTTTGTTATAATATTTATGTAAACTGTGGCCTGATCGGCCTGACATATATACGCTCTAGTTATTTAATACTTTTCTTGTGTGGTTGTGTCCGAGTGTGAGTTAGCTGCCTCTCGTGCAGTCGTAACATCCCCAAGACCCTAACTCTGCTCGTGACATCTGGAGGGGACACCCGGGTTCGAACCAGGGACCATGATATCGGTCGATAATGCAATATAATAATGTCCTAATCGAGGACAGCTTCTGAAAAATCTCTAACTTTATTCTCCCTTGAAGCAATTTATCAATTGCACTCTGCGGGTGTTCGTTCCTGCAGTATGAACGAAATTAACGAAATCAACAACAAACTGTACGTCTTAGTCAAACCAAGTAGTGGTTGAGCTATCTCAGTGATCAATTAACTCCACGTATTTCTCCTAATCCTCAAGCAGTCAGTCTACTGCTTCCGTGATTGGTCGTTAACTAACGATACCAATGTAATATTCCCAGTGTATTTTCCGTACACTCCTGGCAGCGTTCCCTCTGCTATAAATCGGAATAAATCAATATTCACGATATTAACTTCCTTGGCTATACAAGCCTAACAACTCTAATATCCAGATTATCTCTCAACGTGCCCTAGACACGTGATTTATCCCAGGCAATAATATAGCAAGTATGAATACAAAATATAATAATGCAACACTATAATGGAAAAGAATTACATGGAGAGTAAGACGAGACTAACAGAAAGAACAAACGACAACAGACCTGACTAACCTGAAACTATCTACAAAAAGGTAAGAAAAAGAACAGAAGAGACGTCTTCCTAAAATACGAGGAAGATAGAACGCTAACAATCTATACGAATAACAGGTTGTCACGAGTGGAGTGAGTGCAATTAAGGGGATTGCTACAGAGCGGGTGTAGAGTAAGAAAGGCTCACAGTAGACAGCAAGTTAAGCGTGCTGTTGTGAGTAGTGGGGGGGGGGGGTCTGAAGGAGGCGAAAGCGCTGTATAACTATCACTGCAAGTTAGAAGGTCCTAGGGAGCGGATCTGTGAATAATAGCCCATCGGGCAGAGATAAAAGGAAGCAGTCGAGAAGACTAGTGAGAGTCTTTCCAGTTATGACTGGTGTCGGGGACGGGCCGCAGAGCCACCTCGATGAGCACGGGGGATAGGCCAGCATAGGGCCGGAGGCCACACATAGGCCAGAAGTGAGGCTGTCAGTGCAGGACAGTAGAGGCACATAAAAGTCGTGGCAGTCAGGCCACGGACAGGGACGTAGATATGAGAGTGAATGAGATACTATATTGTTGCCATGTTGATAGGCTAGTGAACTGATATTATGTTGTTGCCATGTTGATGGCTATGGAAATAATAATGTGTTATTGCCCTGCGGAGGTGCTAGGGGAGTGCTAAGGTGTATGACAATAGGAAGGTGATATTGAGAGACTGCGGTGCCAGTGAATCATTAATGTACTATTAAGACCCTGAGGGGAGAGGCTGAGGCCGAAGTGCCTTTAGGAGTAACTACCGGATTGTGGATCCGAGGGAGCGTGTGTGTGAGAATAAGGCCGTTGTACGGCAGTCATTTCAATAATATAATATATGTAATTGCGCTATTATATGTACAATTATGTTTAATAAATGTGTGAGTCTGATGGATTGTTCTGTTAAGTGTTAACTTGTTTGTTCGTGATTGTTGTCCTGTCATAACTTATTACATCTCCCAGTCTGGGATTTGTGACATTGGGGGCTCGTCCGTTGTGACATTGGGGGCTCGTCCGTTGTGACATTGGGGGCTCGTCCGTTGTGACATTGGGGGCTCGTCCGTTGTGACATTGGGGGCTCGTCCATTGTGACTCGTCCATTTTCGTAATATTTAGTTGTAGTTAGTTAGTAGGTAATTGTGCTGTCTTGTTCGTTGGATGAATGGACATTTCATGATATGATTTATGTATAATAATGAATGTATATTGATGCATGTATTGCTATGAATAGGTATTAATTTGTATTTAAACTTTCCAGAGTGTGTGCGTGCAGCCTGAGGAGACGAGCAGCCAGAGCTCCGATTAAAGGGAGGAGTTTTACTCAAAATTTCAAAAGTTAAGTGAAAGTCAAAATTTTTGTGCCCTGGATTGTGGGCTGTTCCTTTAATCTGTCTTTTTCCCTGTTTTTGCTGTTGTTGTCGTTATAGGTTATACGGGCGGTGGCGCGGGTTTGCTGTGTTGAACTTAGTTTATCCTTTTAAAAAGGTGTGGTAAACTTTGGAACTTCGTTCATCACAGTGACCAGTTCTGTAGGGACCTGTATTTTTGTTTAGATTGTAGCGTTCTATCTTCCTCGTTGTTTTAGGAAGACGTTTCTCTTGTCCTTCTCCTCCCTATCTGTAGATACGTTCCTTTTTTTCAGACTCTGTTCTTGTTCGTACCGTGTTGTGTAATCGGCGTAGTAGGTTGCATTTTTTTCCATTATAGTTTTTTTTTGTAGAAGCTTTGTCCTAGTCTGGTTCGTTGTCCTTGACGTACTTGTGGTCCTTCTACTGTATTTCTTCATTCTTGTCATTTCTATTTTCTTTTATAATTAATAGTGCTATGCATTTTATAGATAAAGAATTAATTGTGTTGTAAAGGTAAATTTCTGAATTGTATTTGAGACAACTGGGTATTGTTATATCTGGTGTGATCTCAGGTCTCTGGTCGTGTCGTTAGTATCATACCGACAGGTTAGCCGTTTTTTTTAAATATATACCATAACCATAAATCTGTGAAATGGCGGAACTCCAACAACTAATGAAGTTGGGTAAGGAACTTGGCCTGGAGGGAGAAGAGCTACGCGGCTGGATTAAAGAACAGCAGGCAGAAATGCGCGATGAGCGTGCTAAGGATAGAGAACAGGAAAAAAAGGATAAGGAAGAGGAAAGAGAGGCTAAGGCTCAGCAGCAGGAAAGGGAGTTTAAGCAACAGGAAAGAGAGGCTAAGGCTCAGGAGCAGGAGAGGGAGTTAAGGTTAAAGGAGATAGAAGCTCAAGAGCGGGAGACAGACGCGCGAGTAAGAATAGCGGAGTTGGAAATCAAAAAGAATACGCCAACAGAAACAGTTGAGCGGCAGGTACACAATAAAGGTGGCGTTAGGATTAAGCTCCCTACGTTCGACGACCGGAAGGACGACATAGACGCCTTCCTTTACAGGTTCGAACTGAACGCACAATTGCAATGGGGGGAAAATAAGGAATTATGGGCCACGTACCTGGCATCGCTATTGCAGGGGCGAGCGTTAACTTACTTTAAAGAGCTACAGCGCGAAGACGTGCAAGATTACGATAAGCTGAAGGCTTTGCTGCTTCGCCGATTTGCGCGTACCGAGGAATATTTCCGGGAGCAGTTTAGGCGAGCACGCGCAGATACCAGGGAGGACTTTGCTGCCTTCGTCGCGAGACTAACGGAGTATTTCGCGAACTGGGTAGACTTGGCGCATGTGGGCACGGATTTCGCTAAACTGAAAGACCTAATGATCCGTGACCAGCTGTACGCGTCGTGCCACAAGGATCTGGTGGCTTTCCTGAAAGAGAACGAACCCGCGACGGTGCAGGAGGCGTCTAAGTTGGCGGAGGCATACCGTACGGCGCATCCGTCCAAACCAGTCGCCAGGGCGTACGTCCAAGATGCTGGGTACGTCGCCGTTGTCGAGGGGTCGCCGGCAGGACTTAGGGACAGGTCGCGTCAGCGTGGTGCCTATAGCGGGCAAGCCCAGGGGCAGCGTAGGGGCTATCACCAATCACCGGCATATGGACCCGGTAAGTTTGACCGAGCAGGAGGGCTAGGTCGCGGTAATGGCCGGGGCCGACTTGTGACCTTTGCCGATGACCGACGGCATAGGGACTCTAGTTCCGGTCGCGAGGGGTCACGGGGACCCAGGCCTAGAGCAGCACAGGGAGCGGAGTGTTGGACTTGCGGACGCGTGGGTCACTTTTCGCGCGAGTGTAGGGCCGCGAAGTGTTGGAACTGCGGAAGAGCAGATCACATCAGCGTGAACTGCCCTGCAGGTAGGATAGCCGCGAACGTGGACAGTAGCTCCAGTCCATGTTCCCCAAATAAATTTCATCATGCGGCTGCGTGTGTTACATCGGACAACGGAGGCGGACAGTATTCTAAGTGTCCCAGTTGTGAGAAGTTATTATCTTCCGGTATTTTACCTTGTGGGAGAAAGATCCCCGTTATAAATTCATGTCATACAGGAGGTGGTCTTAGGGTTTATCCGGGGTTTGTTGGGGACGAACCGGTCTCGGTTTTACGAGATACGGGATCTACCGTTGTGGGAGTGCATAGGGACTGCATTCGGGATTCACAGCTTACAGGTGAGACTGTCCCGTGCATCCAATTTTCGGGGGCCATTGAGAAATTACCCATGGCAAAAATAATGATAGATACACCTTTCCTTAGCGGGGAAGTCGAAGCAGTCGTTGGTTGTTTTCCAGGCGCCCAGCTCATCATTGGGAATGTATCCCGGGTAGGTTCCCCTTCCGATGAGAACGTGCAAGCATGGTCGCAATCAAAAGGTATTGACTTTTGCGCCGCGGTCGAAACACGTCGACGGGTAGCTGATAAATATAAGATTAGACCTTTGGCGACGCCAGCGGTCAACCTAGATATCACGCCAGAGCGCTTGGCGAGATTACAAAGGGAGGACCCATCATTAAACCCATGTTTTGGGGAAGCGCGAACCGAGAAAACGAGGAGATATAAGAACGGGTCGTCCTCCTTTATTGTTCAGGCGGGCATTCTGTTCCGTAAGTATGTAACGGTGTCCTCCATTTTAAAGCAGGTCGTTGTGCCAGCGTTGCTGATCGCAACAGTATTGCATTTGGCACATGATGTCCCATTAGCGGGTCATATGGGGATAGCTAGAACCAAAGAAAGGGTTCTTAAAAATTTTTACTGGCCATCGATCCACAGAGATGTGCAGGTCTATTGTAAGACGTGCAGTGCGTGCCAAAAGACGACGCATAAGGGTCGTACACCCCAGGCCCCTCTTCAGAAGATCCCCACGGTCTCGGAACCGTTTAAAAAGGTCTCGATAGACCTTGTTGGCCCCATTCACCCAGCGACCGATAGGGGGAATCGATTTTTCTTAACGGTCATATGTAATGCTACGAGATGGCCAGAGGCGGTTCCTCTGCGGACCATAACGTCTGAGGCAGTCGCGGAAGCGTTGTTTGCAATTTTCGCTAGGGTAGGAATACCAGAGCAAATTCTGTCTGATAGGGGCGCGCAATTTACGTCGCAGATGATGAAGGAATTGTTCCGCTTATTCAGTATACAACCCATCACTACCACCCCTTATCACCCGCAGGCTAATGGCATGTGCGAGAGATTGAACTCGACGTTAAAGTCGATGCTGCGTAAGGTAGCTGCTGATCGCCCTAAAGATTGGGATAGATATATCCCTGCAGTGTTATTCGCGTACAGAGAGGTACGGCAGGAGTCAACGGGATTCTCGCCGTTCGAAATGATGTACGGTCGTAGTCCTAGGGGCCCAACTGATGTTCTTCGGGACATGATGACGTCGCCATCATCGGGAGACGATGAGCAGATTTCGGTGTTTCAGTACCTTGTTGATTTAAGAGAAAGACTATCTGCAGCGCGCACTATAGCAGAAGAAGCGTCTAGTATCGCTTCGAAAAGAGCAAAAGACTATAAAGATAGAGGGTCCAAACTGAGAATTTTTAAGCCAGGAGACAAGGTTCTGTTGTTGTTACCTACGGACCATAATAAGTTATTGATGACATGGAAAGGCCCTTATGTTATTGAGCGAGTTGTTTCAAAGGTAGATTACGCTATCCACATTGATGGAACGAGTAAGGTTTTCCACGTTAATATGCTACAGAGATTTTATGAGAGACCACAGTATCTGTGTGCACAGACAAGACCAAAGGAGACTGTCTTCTCTACCGCTTGTACGGGGGTCGTAGACCAGTTGGACGGTGACGTAAGCGACACCGAGGCGCAGGAAGAGTTACAAATTCAATTGCCGGAGTTAACTGCGACACAAGGTTAAAGGGACGTAAAAATTAACCCTGACCTTACGAGTTCAAGGAGTAGGGAACTTGAGACCCTGTTAGCGTCATTTCCGGATGTTGTTACGGATTTGCCGGGTCGCACTACGGCGATCCAGCACCAAATAAAGTTGACTTCGGATAAGCCAGTATTTCTTAGACCGTATCCGTTGCCTTTTTCTTCGAGAGATAGAGTCATAAAGGAAGTTGAGTCGATGTTGAAGTTAGATGTGATAGAACCATCAACATCGCCGTATTCATCACCCATCGTCCTCGTGAAGAAACTTGATGGATCGGTGCGGTTCTGTATTGATTTTCGAAGATTGAACACTATTACGGTAGGCGATAGGGAGCCTATTCCGTTTCAGGAGGAATTAATAGCTTCATTGGCCGGGTCCACGTGGTTTTCCAAGATAGATTTGACGAAAGGGTATTGGGAAATCCCGCTTACTGAGGAGTCTAAACAATACACGGCGTTCCAAACGCCCATTGGATTATTCCAATTTAAGGTCATGCCATTTGGGTTGGTAAACGCGCCAGCGACGTTTGCACGATTAATGAGATTAGTGTTGAAGGACATACCTAATGTCGTGTCATTCTTTGACGATATAGCATGCCATACGTCGACATGGTCTGATCATATTCAGACACTAACAGTAATTTTTCAACGATTACGTCATTTTGGGCTAACTGCTAAACCCGCAAAGATGGATTTGGCATGTCCAGAGATAATATTCTTAGGACATATTGTGGGTAGAGGTGTTCAGAGACCTGAAGAAACAAAAATTGACAAGTTAGTAGGGTTGCAAATCCCTAAAACAAAGAAACAAGTCAGAAGCTTAGTGGGAATTTTAAATTATTACAGAAAGTTCATTCCAAATTTTTCCTCCTTGTCATCTTCTCTTACTGACCTTACTAAGAAGGGACAACCCGATAAGGTCCAGTGGACGTCTGAATGTCAGACATCATTTGATAATTTGGTGACAGCATTATCATCGTCACCCATTCTGATATTACCCGATTTTCGATCTAATTTTATCCTCAGAACGGATGCGTCGGACTCTGGTGTCGGCGCTTGTCTTCTACAGGAGAAGAACGAATGTCTCCATCCTGTATGTTATGTCAGTAGGAAGTTATTGCAGAGAGAAAGAAAGTATTCTGTGATAGAGCGTGAGTGTCTTGCCATTGTCTGGTCCGTCCAGAAATTAGGACGTTATCTCATGGGACGAGAATTTTGTATCCAGACGGACCACAAGCCACTGACATTTTTGTCGAAGAATCGTTCGTCCAGACCACGCTTGTCTAGATGGGCATTGGCTTTACAGCCGTACACCTTCGTTATTCAACCAATTCCAGGAACCAGCAATCATATCGCCGACTACCTTAGTCGAGCCTAGGGGAAGATTTCAGGAGCTTATACATCGGAGGACAGGAACATTGACAGGATCTGTGTGAATGAGTCGACTTTAAAATATTGACATTATAAAATATATGATATGAAGAATGGTTGATAGGTTGAGTGGTTTTTGATTCTGTATTAAGTATTGTGGTTAGTTAGCTATTCATGATGTGACACATATATGCATATTTCAGACCATATTGATCCCCATATTTTCCCCTGATTTCGGTATTTTATATACTAGGGGAACTGCTAGGTCAGTTTTTTTTAGTGTAGGTATTGCTCACGCTCACTCGTTGACAGTCATCTTGATGCGATTTGAAATTAATTGCATTAATTTTTTTGGGGTGGGGGATGATGTCACGAGTGGAGTGAGTGCAATTAAGGGGATTGCTACAGAGCGGGTGTAGAGTAAGAAAGGCTCACAGTAGACAGCAAGTTAAGCGTGCTGTTGTGAGTAGTGGGGGGGGGGGGTCTGAAGGAGGCGAAAGCGCTGTATAACTATCACTGCAAGTTAGAAGGTCCTAGGGAGCGGATCTGTGAATAATAGCCCATCGGGCAGAGATAAAAGGAAGCAGTCGAGAAGACTAGTGAGAGTCTTTCCAGTTATGACTGGTGTCGGGGACGGGCCGCAGAGCCACCTCGATGAGCACGGGGGATAGGCCAGCATAGGGCCGGAGGCCACACATAGGCCAGAAGTGAGGCTGTCAGTGCAGGACAGTAGAGGCACATAAAAGTCGTGGCAGTCAGGCCACGGACAGGGACGTAGATATGAGAGTGAATGAGATACTATATTGTTGCCATGTTGATAGGCTAGTGAACTGATATTATGTTGTTGCCATGTTGATGGCTATGGAAATAATAATGTGTTATTGCCCTGCGGAGGTGCTAGGGGAGTGCTAAGGTGTATGACAATAGGAAGGTGATATTGAGAGACTGCGGTGCCAGTGAATCATTAATGTACTATTAAGACCCTGAGGGGAGAGGCTGAGGCCGAAGTGCCTTTAGGAGTAACTACCGGATTGTGGATCCGAGGGAGCGTGTGTGTGAGAATAAGGCCGTTGTACGGCAGTCATTTCAATAATATAATATATGTAATTGCGCTATTATATGTACAATTATGTTTAATAAATGTGTGAGTCTGATGGATTGTTCTGTTAAGTGTTAACTTGTTTGTTCGTGATTGTTGTCCTGTCATAACTTATTACATCTCCCAGTCTGGGATTTGTGACACAGGTCCCTACAGAACTATTCAAGGCAAAGCATATCTCCTATCCGTTTTAAACGCCATCTAGATCTGCCAGTCTGGCAAAAAGAGGTATGCTGAGTCTCGATCCCTTCCAACCACCCGCCTATCTAATCTAACACAAAAGAAAAATAATGCCTGTCAAAAGTAGGGGAGCTGGAACGACGAACCCCTCAAACGAAGACAAATACAGATGGTTCACTTAACTGGGCAAAATGGACTGGCTCTTTCCTTTGGTCCACAGCGCTATTTTACTGACGTCGACCCGTATTTTGGCCACACCAGACGTTGTTGCCCAGGGTCGAGGACGAGAAGTCATGGCAGACCAGGAGTCCAGATCCACTAATGCCATCGATGCTACTATAGTTATCTTTTCTTGAGTATTATTCATTGTATGTATGCATTCCTGATGACATTCGCACAGGATCAGTGTTGTACTCTAAAATTTTCGAGTTATGATTGTTAATGTCTACGTATTTAGAGGTAAGATTTAATCCTCAGAGAGATATATACTTTTGGACGGAGCCTTAAGATTTTCATGAAGTTTTGTCCACCAATGATACCCGTCCTGTAGGTTTTTTTCAACTTTAGTACTAGTCTTAGTTATTACCTAGTATTCTTAGTTAAGTTCACCTTTCGAGCAATTTCTCGACTCATGCCTTCCCCTTACGATAATCATTTATATCGTTAAAATTGCAAATTTTAACTGGGGTGGGGGATGTGTCATGATTCAGATGTTGTTAAAACTCACGCAGAGAGTGAGTTGTTGTTGTTTTACCAGGGCCATGAGAAATTGGCTGGTGGCCTTGAACGGCCCTCGCGAATTATAGTTGGTGAGTAAATAAATGTAAAGTTAAACTGTTAGATGCACGCTTGTCGGTTTTAATGTTCGTGATTAATAAGTAATGGAGTAGGGGTGAAACAAGGTGGGGCTAGTTGACATTGTTAAGTATGACTAGACAAGTTTTTGCACGTTAACTGGCTGGTAGAATAGTGCAGACGTATTACTACAATTAAAATGGTGGGAGGTTTCGACCTATGAGATAGCTGAACTAATTGGGCCAGCGGACTAGCACGCTGGGTAGCCAGATAGTATAAAACATCGTGTAACGTTCAGATTTAGTGAATACAGACGAGCAGAAGCATCGTGTCGTGAAGTATCTCCGGTTGACCAGTACCTGAACTGTATGCTTTGAAGACAAGAAGTCCTTGCTAACGGACTGACTGAGCTCTAGAAAGAAAGGTCTGAGTGGGCTGACCTTTGAAAGCCCACGCTGCGCTATATTGATGTTCGCGCCTACCAGTAGGCGTGACCAATGGTAATATATCTTATTTGTTCAAGCATAATAAAGATCGGAGATAGAGAGAGAACTACAGCCTCATAGGAAGACTAAGGAAACCCCAGCTGGCACTCGACCACGAGTGTCCTGTATCATAGATCTATTGCCATAGTATGATTGGAATAATATAGCACATTGTTGATGAATTGAATAGTGATTGTGCATAAAATATAGTCTTTTGGCAACTGCTTAAATTACCTACAAGCCGAAGAGTGCTTCTTTAGGCTTTGAACATACTGGGCTCTCCTAACACTCACGCCCATATGATTTAGGGAGAGTTTGCCTGGCGACTGGCCAGTGGCGACTCAACTGTCACTTTAAATTGATATCTAGTTTCGTATAATATACCTATTTGCTATTGATTGCAGTACCTCCATAGTTACATGAATATCATTGGTTAAGTTATTAATTAGAGTTTTTTTGGTTTGAATATATACCCCTATTGTCTTTTGTTTTGTTATTAATATTTATGTAAACTATGGCCTGACCGGCCTGACATATATACGCTCTAGTTATTTAATACTTTTCTTGTGTGGTTGTGTCCGAGTGTGAGTTAGCTGCCTCTCGTGCAGTCGTAACATCCCCAAGACCCTAACTCTGCTCGTGACAATGATGATGATGATGATGATGATGGAAATGATGGCGATGATGATGATGGTGACGTCGATGATGACGACGACGATTGATGATGAAGACGATGATGATGACGACGGCGAATACGACAATGATGATGATGATACTGATGATGATGATGATACTGATGATGATGATGATACTGATGGTGATGATGATTGTGATACCAATGATGATGATCATCATCATGATGATGTCTGGCCTTAGAAAAGCATCAATGTGATTGGAAATAATGCCCTTTTTTTTTTATTGCATCTTATTTCTTTGCATGGTGCTTTAATATTGTCACAGAGCTTCTCAAACATGTGTTAGAGATGAAGAGGGAAAAATGAACACCAGAAGACACTTTCTTGTTTTTGTCTTTTGAGAGTGTTACGAACATGAGTATGATGATGAATGTAATGATGATGATGAAGATGGTAGTGGCAATACGATATAAATAACAACGATATGATAAGAAATAATGGTCGTGCTACAGTGCACGTCCCCTACTAAACAGAGATCAAGAGTGCTGATTGTGAAAAGTACGTGCAGCATGAACAGATCAAAAGCTGCCCGGTTATGAAAAGAGACGGCATATTATTATCAGGGGTGGCCAAACTTGCTTACTGTAAGAGCCACAAAAGATAAACTTCAGATGTTCGAACCCCACAAGACATCAACAAATTTTACACACACGTTTTTATTGTCACGTAACATTTTGTTGGAAAAAATGTATATATATATGAGTATTAAGAAATACTTGTAAACAACAGTATTCACTCACGTGTGCAGGTTTTTAAACTGCTAATTTGA
This sequence comes from Onchidella celtica, assembly GCA_963931925.1. Lineage (NCBI taxonomy): Eukaryota > Metazoa > Mollusca > Gastropoda > Systellommatophora > Onchidiidae > Onchidella > Onchidella celtica. The sequence continues at coordinate 12,351,431 of OZ007580.1, read as the reverse complement.
ATCAGTTTCAGTAGTCACAGTTCAGTACACATATATACCAAATATCCCCCCCCCCCCCAAAAAAAAAGAAAAGCTCAGACACCATATTTCCAAGAGTCGCATGTTGAGGGTCAAAGAGTGGCAAGTGGCCCGCGAGCCGCGGTTTGGCCATCCCTGGTATACACCAAAGGTAAAATGTTACAAGACACGAAAAAGATAATTAAAAAAATTCCCGCTCCGCTCTGCTTTATTGTTCGTTCACTTTCCATTTGGTGATGACCAAAAGAAACTATTAGTGATATAAAATTGTAACACAGAGAGAAAGAAATGTAACGCATTTCATTCTATAATAACTATGACAAAAAGTGAATCTGTCCAAGATTGAGTTCACTGTCTTTTTCTGCAGCAGGGTGAAATGAACACAACGTGCGAAGTGACAAGACTTATACGCCGAGGTCAATGAAGCATATTATCCGATATCTCTGCACCATCGGCTCTTTTCGCAACCGTTACTGGCATAGACGACCGTTACTGGCATAGACGACCGTTACTGGCATAGATGACCGTTTCTGGCATAGATGACCGTTACTGGCATAGATGACCGTTACTGGCATAGACGATCGTTACTGGCATAGATGACCGTTTCTGGCATAGATGACTGTTTCTGGCATAGATGACCGTTACCGGCTTCCCAGGATTCCGTGGGGCCACGAGCTACATGAAGGAAACGTGGGCTAAATCCAGTGTGAAATATTGCTCGGTCATTGATTACTGCATTATTTTGTGCAGTAAATTGGTACATTTTTTCAGCATTTTCTAGCAGTGGTTAAGTATAGTCGACATCGCCTCTTATTCCTATACTAGTGTTGGACTGGACGTCGGACTGGCTAGCCACACCAGACGCTGTACCAGGAAAAACACCCAGGGCGCAACTCCGTAGTCTTCCGAGACTGAAGGATGCCTAACTGGAGTGTTGGAGTACAATGTGAAATACCGTCGAGTAAAAACTCAATACCAAGATGAAGCATGCTACAATGCACGGTGCACAATGTACGGTGGCCGACGAACGGAGAAGAGACAACGATAGCTGTCGGGCGGAAAGATACCAAATTAAAAGATGTTCTCATTGGCCAAGACGGGAGCATTACACTTGCGAACCTTATTTTTCAAAACATCACAGTTGCGAACCTATTCAATTTAGAGCAAATTTAAACATTACACTTGCCAACCTATGGTGGTTCAACAAAAATTAAAGCATTGCATATGCGAACCTAACGATTTGTAATCGAGTTGTACTCGTACTCATAATGCATAAGATAATGAAAACCGAACATACCATGGTTGATGATTATGGCTCTCCACTTCTTCAATCGTATTGCATTCCCCCTCTGTGTTTACAGGCTTGGGACTGTCTGATACAGGTATGAGGCCGCATTAGGAATGTTTGTGTTTAATTTTATTGTTCACAGTACTGGATAAAACTATGTACACTATTTACATGGTAGACTCTTCTTGTTCCGGAGCTATTTACAAGCCAGTGTTCGGCAATGACGCAAAGCATACTTTCTTCAGGAACTTGTTTTTTTCAAGGGCTCCGTCCTTGTATTGGCTAATTGCTGCTGCAAGCCATACCTGCTTCTTTCTTTCACGCAGTGGAATTGGGCATCCCTCGAGTATCTTGAAATGATTTTCAAATAGCACTTCGAACAGGCGGTCGAACAGCTAAAAAAACAGGCGGATGACTGGTGTAAAAAGGGCCATTCAGCTTTCGGTGGAATGCTTCACACCCATTTCTTGTACTCTTACTGGTGACATCAGTGCTGGCCCACAAAGTTGGTGGGAATGTAGAATTGCTGCAGATGTAGGTCTCCGCCAGGTATGTCAGATACTTGTCTATCCTTTCGTCAATAGGGGCCTGGAGCAAGATGTCAAATGCGAAGCTTTCATAAACGTCCAAATAATCAAAAAAGGGCAGTCCAAAAGTGAGCTTCAGGAACTGGCTTATTTCTGAATCTTGAGATTTGTAATCACCAGACAGTCCTAACTCCTGGATCTTCCGCCATCAGTTCTGTTTATGGTGGAATAGGCAGCCTTTCACCGTCATTCCTGGAAACGTCTCCGTTGCTGCCTTGTGGGTCGCTTTCTCAGAGTCAAGATGCAGGGTTTTGCTATCAAGGTTCTCTCCATTGACTTCTTGGTAGATGGTGTTGAGAAGATTGAACATGGTGCAAAAGATCTCAGTAGACCTCCCCGGAAGAAGGAAAAAAGCTACGGGCATGTAGTGTCCATGTACGTAGGTAATGATTGTGTAGATCTGAAAGAAGTGTTTGGGACTGCTCTTGAATGCCCCATCGCCTAAGATGTCCCGGATGCCCTCCAGTACTTCCAATGCCCGTGGACTGTAGATGCAGGCTATCTGATTATGTAGGTCAGTCTTTACACATGTGTCCTGCTTGGTAGACATTGACGACAGCGCTTCCAGAGCCTCCAGTCGTGTCACAGGTAGCTTTGGTTGGCTTTTTCTCCTCTGTCTCCACATGGCCATGCGGGTGTTGCTCACGTCCCTCTGTGTCAAGCAGTCTGTTGGTGTATGCTGAGCCTCTCTGATGAGAATTTTTCGGGGCCTCTCTGTCAAATCATCTTCTGCTTTTCTCTTGCAAACGTGTCTGAATTGCTTTGCTTTAAACAGAACTGGTGGAGGAAGATCCAGGAGTTGGGACTGTCTGGTGAATACAAATCTCAAGATTCAGAAATAGGCCAGTTCCTGAAGCTCACTTTTGGACTGCCCTTTTTTGATTACCTGGACGTTTATGAAAGCTTCGCATTTGACATCTTGTTCCAGGCCCCTACTGACGAAAGGATAGACAAGTACCTGACATACCTGGCGGGGACCTACATTTGCAGCAATTCTACATTCCCACCAACTTTGTGGGCCAGCACTGATGTCACCAGTAAGAGAACAACAAATGGGTGTGAAGCATTCCACCGAAAGCTGAATGGCCTTTTTTACACCAGTCATCCGTCTGTTTTTGAGCTGTTCGACCTCCTACAAGAAGTCCTATTTGAAAATCATTTCAAGATACTCGAGGGATGCCCAATTCCACTGCGTGAAAGAAAGAAGCAGGTATAGCTTGCAGCAGCAATTAGCCAATACAAGGACGGAGCCCTTGAAAAAGACAAGTTCCTGAAGAAAATATGCTTTACGTTATTGCCGAACACTGGCTTGTAAATAGCTCCGGAACAAGAAGAGTCTACCATGTAAATAGTGTACATAGTTTTATCCAGTACTGTGAACAATAAATGTTAATTAAACACAAACATTCCTAATGTGGCCTCATACCAGTATGAGACAGTCCCAAGCCTGTAAACACAGAGGGGGGAATGCATTGCGATTGAAGAAGTGGAGAGCCATCATCATCAACCATGGTATATTTGGCTTTCATTATCTTATGCATCACGATTACAAGTACAACTCGATTACAAATCGTTAGGTTCGCACATGCAATGCTTTAATTTTTGTTGAACCACTATAGGTTCGCAAGTGTAATGTTTAAATTTGCTCAAAATTGAATAGGTTCGCAACTGTGATGTTTTGAAAAATAAGGTTCGCAACTGTAATGCTCCCTAAAAAATGGCAAGATCCCTGTTTCTGGACTGTGACCTGTACCGACTCAGTACGCAGAGGATAAAGATAGGTCAAATTATTAACACAGTTTGACGGTGAACGATTTTTCTTATTTCACCTGTACAAATCGCGGTGCTTAATAGTAATACCTCTATAGGAGATGACTGTTTAGACGGCAGCAGAAATGTCGGGCTATTATTCACTGTTATGGAAACAGACTATAGAATACACACAAAACAAGATTTTATTGGAGTCATAAATATTAAGGCGTTGCCCTGTGCTTTATTCTTTGTTCGATTTGTTTTTTGCAGTGGCGGATCCACATTTTTTGGACTCAGAAGCTTGAAGTGTTATGGAGCCCCATTACAACCAGCAGTATACTGTATTTCTGCTCTGGTATGTCATATTGTACCCATTTGAAAGGGAAAAAATATTCTTAAGGAAGTGCTTGTGTCTAAGCCGGCGTGACATTGTTGGAGTAGTTTCCGCCCTCCCATCCCCTTTCCTTCTTATCCGGATCCGTTATAACAGTGGTCCTCAACCTTTTTTCAGGCAGTCTTCTCCATACACTCCAAATTTTCTTTCATCGCCCGGGCAGCAATAGGGCAACAGCCAAAATTCACTCATTAAGAAAGTTTCTACAGGACCCTTCGGGGATGCGTGATTTCATTCCCTACGAGCTTTAGCAAATTCAGGAGCGGGGGCAGCAACGCACCCACAAACACAGGACAGCTGCAACACATTCCAGGGATTTTCGGTGCCGTTCAGAGCCATATCAGGCACAGTCCAGAGATTGCAGCACCCATGGCAGTGTTCGATAGGACGAGAAATCCCTTAGCCGATGACCTGTGTTTGGGGGTGTGTTGCTGCCCCGCTCCTGAATTTGCTAAAGCTCATACGGAACAAAATCACGCCTCCGGGATTAGGGGTCCTATTAGAGTAGATCTGCCACTGCCATTTTTGTGATAACCAAAGAAAAATACTAGCGGCACATAATTATTCAACAGGTAGAAAAATAGAGCATATTTTGTTGTTTAACAATCGTAGCTGCCCATTTCTTCGAATGGTAAAACGACAAATGACATCACTTCAGACCGGAATGAATCGGCACAAAAACTCTGATGCCGAGATGCGTGGGGTCGTCCACGAAACGCAGCGACTGATAGCTGGAGAGGACAGTACAAAAGTGTGCGAAGGTGCGCACCGAGAATTTTTAAGGAGATGATGATGTCATTGGCTCATGTGTGCTTGAAAATGAACGATCAGAGGTAGTCAGTTAGCGACGCAAAGCAAACTCAAAAGAATGCTTCTCACCATTTCAAGTCTCCAAATTTAAAAAAAAAGAAAACCTTCTGCAGGTCGAAAGGAAGACGCATATAAATTTTCACGCAAATCCGAGCTGTGTGTACAACTACATAATACAGTTCTTGTTAAAAATCCCGCCAGTTTTATTTTATAATATATAAAATAGTGAATGTAATCTGGACTGGCGTATGTAATGTGATTTCCATTGCAAAGGTAGTATTAGTCAGCTTAGTGGTAGTGTTGGTCAGCTTAGTGGCAGTATTGGTCAGTTTGGTGGCAGTATTGGCATTGGTCAGCTTAGTGGCAGTATTAGTGTTGGTCAGCTTGGTGGCTGTATTGGTCAGCTTGGTGACAGTATTGGCATTGGTCAGCTTTGGGGCAGTATTGGTATTGATCAGCTTAGTGGCAGTATTGGTCAGCTTAGTGGCAGTATTGGTCAGCTTGGTAGTGGTCAGCTCAGTGGCAGTATTGGCACTGGTCAGCTTAGTGGCAGTATTGGTCAGCTTAGTGGCAGTATTGGTCAGCTTAGTGGCAGTATTGGTCAGCTTAGTGGCAGTATTGGTCAGCTTAGTGACAGTATTGGTCAGCTTAGTGGCAGTATTGGTCTGCTTAGTGGCAGTATTGGTCAGCTTAGTGGCAGTATTGGTCAGCTTAGTGGCAGTATTGGTCAGCTTAGTGGCAGTATTGGTCAGCTTAACCCTTTCTGGGTCACAGCCCTGGGACATAGTAGCAAATTATAGAAACCAAAAATCACCCTCGAAACTCGTGGAATAGAAATTATAATTAATATAATGCCCTCGTTCGTATTCGCACAATGCTTTATCATAGATCCATCCTACCCCAGAGCGCACATATTTAGGAAAATGCCGGTCTGTGCCATTGAGAGGGTTAGTGACGGTATTGGTCAGCTTAGTGGTAGTATTGGTCAGCTTAGCGGCAGTATTAGTCAGTCTAGTGGCAGTATTGGTCAGCCTAGTGGCAGTATTAGTCAGCTTTGTGACAGTCTTACTCCTCTTAGTAGCATCCTGAATCCTTCATTTCATGAGCAGCCACCCAAGACTAGATGCTGAAAATTCCTAATACTAGGTCACTAGAAAGCTTTAGTCTTTATTTCCTGTGAATTTTAACCAATCAGATCCCGTGTTTTATGTGAAATGACTTGTTACTATTTTAAACATATGAGGTCATTTAACATTCTAATCGTCGTACGATCTTACATGATTTGGGGTCACGGGTGGGGGTGGGGGGGGGGTGAGAGGGGGAGTTGAAAGCAAGCGCACCAAAAGCTTACATGGAATGGGCGGTGAGGGATAAAAATGACTAAACTCGAGCATGCGTACTAAATGTGCGGCGCCTCTCTTTAACTACTCATTTCTTTCTCCTCCTCGTCATAGGATCGTTCAGCAGTTTGACAATAAAATGTCCATTAAGTCGATTCATTATCAGAGCAGAACGGAAAGAAACGTTTTTCGCTTCACTTCAATTGCGTATTTCATTTTGTAGTACTTCAGCAGATTTATTGACTCCTTCTGAGGACATCCGGCGTTGCCGAAGATCAGTCTGGTTAATACAGATACTGTATTAGTTTCTTTAGGGATGATGGTATCGAAGGGTATTTGCTATATTTTCGTATGCGAGATTTTGCTGATTTTGAGGTTTTGTCATGAAAATGGTTCTCTCACTCCTAATTTTGTCATGTATAAGTGTCATATATGGATGTATTTTTCGTGGGATTTTTATTCAAGTTTCGATTATGAAGCGTATTGAACAAAACCCTGATTTTACACAACTCTCCAAACTTTCAGTCCTCATTTTCCCGGAAAGGCAAAAATGCTCATACAACAATATGGAAAATACCCGGCCGACAATAAGGACCCGCTTGGACCCATCCAATCCTTCAATGGTGTGATACAGTTGCATCTCCCCTTCCCCCACCCCAAAAAAACAACAACAAACAAACAACAACTTAAATTTGATTCTCGATCCCATCATTCATCTGGGACCATAACGAAAAATTTTGGACAGCTAACTCGCTGATAAATCCAAACTCAAATGAAGCTCGAGGGCGGATTTGTTAATGGGAACATCTCATAACTGAAACGTCTCGATAAGCTGGCCTCATCGTCAGTGGACTGTGTCGCCATCTGAAGTGTACTTATTTCTGAATACATTGTCACAATTCCCAGACTGGGAGATGTAATAGTTTATGACAGGACAACAATCACGAACAAACAAGTTAACACTTAACAGAACAATCCCTCAGACTCACACATTTATTAAACATAATTATACAGATAATCGCGCAATTACATACATTATATTATTGGAATTAACTGCCGTACAACGGCCTTATTCTCACATACACTCTCCCTCGGATCCACAACCCGGTAGTTACTCCTAAAGGCACTTCGGCCTCAGCCTCTCCCCTCAGGGTCTTAATAGCACATTAATAATTCACTGGCACCGCAGTCTCTCAATATCACCTTCCTATTGTCATACACCTTAGCATTCCCCTAGCACCTCAGCAGGGCAATAACACCTTATCATTTCAATAGGCATTATCATTTCAATAGCCCATCACATGGCAATAGTACATTATTAGTTCACTAGCCCCTCAACATGGCAATAGTACATTATCACATTCACGCTCATATCTACGTCCCTGTCTGTGGCCTGACTGCCACGACTTTATGTGCCTCTACTGTCCTGCACTGACAGCCTCACTTCTGGCCTATGTGTGGCCTCCGGCCCTATGCTGGCCTATCACCGTAGGCGGCGCTCTTTGGCCCGACCTCGGCACCTACAAGAATAACATTACATTGGTATAATACCCTACCATTTCTATTCACTCCACCTCTCCTTACAACCCATGAAGCGTACACACACTAGTTCACCTTTCACTCACCACACATCTTACGGTAACACACCTCCATCGGAGTACACACTACTCACTCGCGCTACAAATCCATGAACTCACTTTCATCTATCGCTCATGGCGCACATTGCTATATCCAATATCAAGGACTTCCACATTCCTCACATAGACTTATTTACATCATGGTAATAGACGAATATAATATAATACATCAATCATAATAATCAATCAACGTTCTACGTACCAGTCATCACTGGAAAAACTCTCTCACTGGTCTCTCGACTGCTCCCCTTATGTCCGCCCGCTGGGCTCTTACTAGCGTCCGTTCAGTAGGACCTTCTAACTTGCAGTGATAGTAATACAGCGCTTTCGCCTCATTCAGACCCCCACCACTCATAACATGCACGCTTTCCTTACTTGTCTTCGTGCGTTAATTTTACTCTCTTCCTTTCACGTCTTTCCCTACCTGTCTGCCGTGAGCCCTTCTTACTCTACACCCGCTCTGTAGCAATCCCCTTAATTGCACTCACTCCACTCGTGACATACATAATAATATGAAAACCACATTATACTCCAACGGGTTCTAAAATAACCATTTAGTCTGTGAATTTTAACCAATCGGGTCTCACATGTCAGCGTAAGGTATTTCAATCTCAGGTAAACCTAGTTCAAAAGCCAAGGTTCCTCCAGAGTAAAAATGAAAGAAGTTGTCCTTGAACTGTCAATAGCACTCGTTGATATTGTTATTCGTCAAAAAGTGAAATAAAAAAAGAATAAGAAAAACAATTGTTTTTTTATTTTACCAATGTGGAGGCGTATTCTGGCAGTGCACTGAATTATTAAGGCCCAGTCAAAACCACAATATTATTCGTATTCTGGCAGTGCACTGAATTATTAAGACCCAATTAAAACCATCATTTCGTATCCTGGCAGTGCACTGAATTATTAAGACCCAATTAAAACCATCATTATTCGTATTCTGGCAGTGCAATGAACCATTAAGGACAAATCAAACCATCATTTCAGTGGCGAATTTAATGCT